>JAJLVY010000026.1:0-39789 GCA_030570475.1 Liangdongia dendrica
ATTGAATTCAACCAAACTCTCCTTCTGTTCACTAGTTGTTGTGTAATTGTCAAAGTCAACTGAAGACCACTCAGATAACAACGTTGAGAAGATTCTAAAGTATGGACGCTCATTAAAGTTTTCCTTCAAATCTTCATGGTCATTAGCAAAAACAAGAGAAATAACAGACATAATCAACTTGAAATAGTTAGATCTGGAAGAATCTTCATCATTTTGCAACAATAATAGTTTAACAATCAATTTTGCCAAAGCATCAGCAACCAAGAAGACATCTGTTGATGGATCACTACCATTGAAGAATGCAACAGCAATTTCAGTAGCACTCTTGAGGAATAGAGCAATGCCATCAGCTTGATTCAAAATTCCACTTTCCACCATTTGATGAATAAAGATGATTTGCAACTTCTCATTCTTAACTTCATGTTGTAACAAACGGACCCATTCAGTAAAAACATAAGCGTATTTGTCAGCCTGTGAAACTTCAGGAACCCTTGGAACCAAAGGAGATACATTATTTTCAACAGAAGCGACAAATTCTTTGACACTGTCGTTATTCTCCTGTGTTCTTAAAACATCAATAGTCAAAACAAAGTCTGTGCGGTATGCAATTGGTTCTTCACTCAAAACACACTTGTTGATCAAGTCAATGGCAAAGTTGATAATGGATTGATTTTCTGAAGAAATAGACTTTGAAAGTGGTTCATCCAAATCAGACGCAACGATAATATGTGCCTTCAAAAGAGCCATGATTACCTTGGTGTTGAATTTGCGCTCATCTGTAGCATGATTCAACCACCAAACAACATCCTTTCTAGTAGAGGCAGAAATGGTACACAACTTCTCCAACAAAAAGACAAACACTTCCACAGATAAGTCTGATTCAGAAGTTGTGAATAATGCGTTAACAATAAATTGTGCAATTTTTAGCAACAGTGGCTCTCTATTCAGATTTCTAGCAGAAATAGCAAATAGTTGACTTAACAAAATCTTAACAGCTGATTCAGCATTCATATCAGCCAAATGTTGACCTTGAGATTCAGAAATTGCTCTTAACAAATTTTCAACTAGGGTTTGAACATATGTGAATGTTTGTTCTGGTGAAATGCTTTGCTGCTGCTGCTGTTGTTGTTGCTGTTGTTGTTGCTGTTGTTGCTGTTGTTGCTGTTGTTGCTGTTGTTGTTGTTGCTGTTGCTGCTGTGGAGGAATCACCCCTGGTATACCAGCAGCTGCATTAGCATTAACAGCAAATCCTTGAGCTTGAGCCTGGACTTGAGCCAAATGTGGGTTAAATGAACCAGGTGATACCAATGATTGTTTACCAAAGTTCTCATAAACTTGAAATTGTTGTGAACTAACACCGGATGGCTTTAGACCCAGAGGCTCAGGTAGCGATAGGGTATATCTTGAACCATATTGAGAGAAGAATGGCTGATCTGGTCTTCTTTCTTTATGTAAACGACGAATAGCAATTGAAGCAACTAAAACTTCATCAACTTCTTGAATGGCTTTTTCCATAGCAGCCTTTTCAATAACACCACAAGCTAAGTCAATATTATCATTAATAGCCTGTGCGAGTTCTTCGAATGGTGAGTTCTTAGCACCAACAAGTTGTGGGGCAAATGAATGCATCGTTGATTGAATATTTTCCTTTAATGGGTCACGACATGTAGCCAAAGCCAAACCTTCAGCTAAACGGCGGACAACAGTGTAAGCAGCAGAACGTAATTTTAGTTCATCAACTTCGGTAGCAAAGTCTTTCAAAACCAAAGATCTGGTGGTAGTAACAGAGATACTCACAGCCCTCTCAACAGCTGGTGGCAAGATATCGCGAACAGATTTTGTTAGTGCCATGATAAACATACGCTTTAGTTCTGGATAAGTAACAAACACAGTTGAACCAAGCAAGTTTTGAAATGGTGCTTCCGTGATCTGAGGTTGCTGAACACGGTTAACCTGTTGCTGTTGTTGCTGCTGCTGTTGTAATTGTTGTTGTAATTGCTGCTGAGAAAAGACTTGAGGTGGTTGAATCATAGTTGGTAGAGGTTCACCACGACTCAATAACTGTTGTGGCTGTTGATGAACAGCATCACCAGCAGATAGCGATGGACCAAATTGTTGTGGTGGGATGAATGACGTTGGTTTTGTAATACTCAAGTTGGCAAAATCCATAGTCAATGATTGTGAGTATCTTGGGTCTGCTTCATTGAAGTTTCTGATAATGCTTGAAGCTTCAACATCGTCTAAGAAAACACCCAAGCTATTACACAAAACCTCAATTTCAAATCTCAAATTCAACTTCAAATTGGCATGATCGTACAACTCTCTCAAAACTTGTAAAGTACCCAATGTCCATGGATTTGGTAACTTGAAAATGTCAGAGTGCTTGGTCTGATCAAGCACCTTACAGACAAAAGGAATGACAAGTGCCAATTTAGACAAGCGATTGGCTTCAACCAATAATCCCTTCAAGGACAAGTATCTGAATTTGATTGGTTTGCTCTTAGAAACAGTGATTCTACCTAACCAACTACCCAAGTTCTTCAAATGAGCTCTTTCAGTTGGTGTCTCATCCGAATCATTTAGCAAATCATTAACTTCATCCAAAGTAACACTTATAATGTACTCAAGGATCAAATCATTACCGACACTTTCAATCAGACTAGCATACAAGTGATGGTTGTTTGGTTCAGATTTCACTCTTTGAGTGACTAAATAACCCGCAAACCATTTGAACACAGATGGGTTCAACAATGTTTTGATTTCATTACACTTGTCTTTCAAAGTATCTTCCGAAATATTGTTGACAAGGAACAAGATACGCTGGGAAACCTCTTGTCTTGGTTGCTCCTGCACAGATAAGGCAGGTGCCGCATTTTCAGGGGCAATAGACTTGAATGTTTGTTGTTTAGGAGCAGCAGTAGACTGTTGTTGTTGTTGTTGCTGTTGATAAGCAAGTCTCTGTTGTTCCGCTAGTGATGTCTTTGGTGCACCCTTGTTGTTTACAACTTCAAGAACAATTGGGTAAATCTGAGGTTGTGCTTTCAAAGACTCAATATTTAACAAAGCGGCACAGTAATTTGGATATTCTGGCAACTTTTGTCTGAATGCATATAACGCTTGGACAGCAAATTTAAACATGTTTGACTCTGGTGGTTGACTAACGGATTCCAGAATATATCTCAAGGCTAATGTCAATGCAGTACCTCTAATTAATCCGAAAAAAACCATAGAACCAAACAGAACAGATGTACTAGCCAATGCATTAAGTGGATATTCTGGGAAAAATCTATACTCATCAAGCAAGGAGTGAATCATACATGCAAAAACGTCTTGATCTCTTGGCTCATCAGAATTTCTCAGATTCTTCAACATTTCGATGACATCCTTAATATCAATTTCATGATTGTACATCCGTTGGTAAAAAACCTTCATTTGCTGCTCAATGTCAAATGGGAAGTTCGTAGTATCACCATTGGCCAAAATGGCTTGATCATGACCAAACCCAAAGTTAATCAAACGTGGGAAAGCTTGGAGAACCAAAGACTGAATGGCTTGGAATTCTTGAAACTGCGTATCATCTAAATCTTGCTTTGAAATAAAGTCCAAGATAGTGTAAATTGCTTGGAGACTGGTAGTCTTAGTAGCTTCAGCTTTAGCAGCTTCGTCCATCGATGATTGTTCACGTAAAAATGCCAACAAAGCATTTGTGAAGCCTTTGGTCTTCGCCTTCGTCAAATATGATTCCAGTTCTTTCCAGTTATTCTTCACAGCTGTGACAGCCAAGTTCAAACCACTTGTGAAATCCAACGTTTCCAAGACATCCTCCAAAAGGTTATTCTCTAGCAAATGAGTAACAAACTTATCATTAACTGCATGCTTAGTTGCAATTAATTTCTTGACAATGCTGAAAAGTTGGTCCTTTCTCTTGATATTTTGCAAAATCAAGCCGTAGTAAGGAGATGAGGAGTCCAACAAATGGACAACCAGATTCTCCAATAGATCATCAACATTAGCAGAAGGTGGTGAATATTGAGCACAACCAATTGCAATCAATTCAGGAACATTTCTAATATCTTCTTCAAATCTTTGATGTAGTAGACGCTTATATTCAACGTTTTGAATTGAAGAGGAATCAGAAATGCAAGACAACTCTAACTTGGTAACATTCGCAAAACATAAGACTGAGTTTTTGATATTTGGGAACGAATTATCATTAACCACACTCTTCAAGTAGTTCGTACTCAATAGATCAAAAGCACCAGCTTGTGGATTGAGATGTCTCAATGCAATAAATAATGTAATTTTGAAAGCCAAAGGCCAATCGTACTCCAAGAATGCATCAATAGTGGAATCATCCAATGCAGACAACAGCTCACTTAGAGCTGCTTGTGAGAGAACAAAGTCATTTGGTGTTTTGTCACGAATATATTTGAAAACGACATTCCAGTCTGGTTGTGCTGGTAGTTTTCTAATGATAGAACCCAATTGACTACCCTTAGCAGTAGCTTCTGGAACATTTGATGGAGTTAATGCAGTAATGGAAGCATCACCAGTCAATTTTTGAGAACCTGGAACTAAAATTTCAGCCAATAATAAGGCAAGGGCATCATTTAGTTCACTTTGACCTTGGATTTGTAACAAATCATTTAATAATCTTTCTGGAACAACAGCATCTGGTGGTAAAGAATGTAAAATATTGCTAAACTTCATTTTCCCCAACTCTTTGTAAAATTTTAGTATTTCTGGTTCAACAGACTTGAATAGTTTTGTGTTATTGCTCAGGTATTTGAAAAAGTAGTTTAGGATGATAAACCTTTGGACAACTGTGAAAACTTTAGTGTGTAAGTTGAATGTGAAAATAATCTTAATTAAAGTTAGATCTGGGGTCTCTGTAGCGAATAGACTGATAAATTTCTTTGAAAATGCTGTGAAACAAGTTTTGACAACCTCTTGCGCTTGTTTTAAGTTTTCTTCTTGTTCTTCGTTTTCTAAAGTAAAAGAACCAGCAATTAAAGCCAAATATACCTTCTCAAAATCTGTTAGGTTGAAATGGTTAAAGAATTTTAGAAGTGATGTGTGTTTGAATAGTTCAGCACCTGAAAAACGGATAAATAAACCAATAAAGAAGACCTTCTCACCAGATGAAATTAACTGTTTTAATTCAAATTCAACTAAACTATCAAGGACCTTCTTCTTGACGATATTTGATGGAATAGCAGTGGAACAGGTTAAGACTAATCTTGCGAAATACTTTTGATAAACTTCGTGTGGGTTTGAGTCGCAAATATAGTGGATCTTATAGACAGTTTTTTCGAAATTAGCTGTTGTGATGGAGTTGACTAATAAGGATATTTGTGTTGATGCAATACTGATTAAATCAGCTGATGTTTCTTTAGTAATTTTGTTGTTGTTGTTATTGTTGTTGTTGATACTCGGGGAGGCCGACTGGGAGCCCACTTTTGGGCTGTTTTCTAACACTGGATAAGACAAATTAAAAACAGTAGAATCCGCGTGGGAGTTGTTTGTGCGTAGAAAAGAATAAAATTCAACAAAGATAAAGCAGAACACACACCTCTTATACTTTTGGAGAGAATAATGGCAAGGAGGAGTGATGAATCTTTAATTGAGTTGATGATATTCTTTTTAAAACTAAAATAACTAAAAGAAGCAGAAAAGTACACAGATGAATTCAGGAATAGAAAACCGCTGGTGATGATAACAGATGATGCTGTATACTATAAGATTGTGTTAGCAGCTCAATTGAGGGGGAGTGATGCCGTGGACAATTAAGCGCTGTGTTTGTTTGCAACACGACACACCAGAACACAAAGCAATTGGGCTCATACTCACGTCAAATGTTATGCTTTTCCTCTGTTCTTTTTTCGTGACGAGAAGAATAAATGTATTGTGTAGCGGCAGGTAAACTTCAACTATGCGGTTGCAATATTGTGCCAACTGGATCTGATCTTGTTGTCCTTTTCAGTTTGTTTTGAAAACACTTGATTCCTGTCGCCTTTGCCAATTGTTTTTAATTTTTTGGGCAACGACAAAATTTAGACAAAAACTTGGGTAGGGGATTGCCCGGAGAACAGTGCGTTATGTGCGGGTAAATGATACTTTTACCAGTCAAGGAATATTTGGAATTGGAAGGAGTGTGCACTCTAATAACCACTTTGACTTGTAATTATGGTGATTATTACAGTTGGTGGGTATACTGAATAGGAACTCACAATAAACGCAATTGAATGTGTATTCATAGAGTTGTGATGTGAATATCCTGTACCGAATCAAATCGTTCCCAGTTCAATTCTCAACAGAGGAATTAGTTTATTTGATATTTTGTTTTTGTCTTTTTCTGGTGTTTTGTTTTAACCAAACCAAAGCTGGTAAAACACAGCTGGTAAAACACAGCAGGTAAACCATCACTACACATCACTTTGAAAGTCATTTAAACACACCAGCCATTTCTCACAACAAAAACACATCACAATGCTTTTACCACCAGATAATTTTGGATTTGTTGAGGAAGGAATATGTAAGTTTTGAACCAATGACGAACGAGGGAAGTTAGTTATCAAGTGCTCCACATTAACAGTTTGTTTTATTATATAGACCGTTGCTCCAAAATTGATGCGATAAACTTTGCCTTTTTAGAGACACTAGGATTAAAGTCAATCATCGTTCTGGATAATGAAGTTGCAATGGCTAAGAATTTTAAGAACTTTATCAAAATAAATCACATTGAAGCTGTGAAGTTTGAAAACCAGTCCATAAATACAGATTTGGAGAGTTATGCTGATTGGATGCTATTTGACGCTGATATCATCAAGAACATTTTCCAAGTGTTGTTAAACAAAAACTATTTCAACATATTGATCATTGACAAGACCAACGTGATTATTGGGATGCTGAGAAAGTTGCTTAAATGGAACTATGCAAGTCTAATATCGGAATATCGAGTATATGCTGGTAAGAATTCTAATTATTTCGCAGAAACATTTTTGGAGGTTGTTACAATTAGACTGAAGTCACAGAATGTTTTGGATGAAATGGCATCAATGTCAATTAATGGCTCGCAGTCAAGTCGTAAGAATTCATTGGAATATGCATCTGCTTTTCATCGCGCTAGAAGATTTTCCTCAGGAATTGTTAACGATGATTTGGATATCGATGAAGAGGATGATGAGGACAATTTGTTGTCAGCTTCACCACAAGTGCCTAAGAACCTACTGAGAATGGTTGAGATGAGAAAGAATAGAAAGAAATCGTTTACCAACAAGAGCTCTGGTGATGATTCAGCAATTATAGACCATCAGTACTACACTCCTCAGTTTCCGTTCAAAGGTATTGATGTTATTGAAGTAACATTACCAACTGAAGCCCATCTACCGGAATGGTTTAAGTTTCAAAGAGACTTATGGGATCAAGAATTACAAGATTTAAAACCATCTCAACCACAACTCTCACTATCTTCATTTGCATAAATACATTCATACCAAAGAGAAACCAATCCTGTAATTGTGTATTAGACTCAATTATATTTATTCAAGAACATACACAACTTATAACTCACCATTATCGTCACTTCCAACATTATTCTCTGGAAGTTTCATTTGCTGTTTATCGTCTTTTGGTTCAATATCAACACCAACTTCATCACTATCATCACTATTCCCATTTTCTGACCTCAGTTCTTCATCATCATTCACTGTATTCAAGTCATTGGTCTTAATAAAGAAGGCAAAAGAGAACCCTAATACAACAATCGGAAGCCATAGCATATAAAGGTTGAAGAATGATTTTTTATAAATCGATTGCAATATAGCCACTCTTTCGTTGTTAAACATAAATGATATTTTCGTTGCTTTATATTTGTTTTCTCTTATGTATGTTCTTGTTTCATTTGATATATGTCCTGCTGCAAAACTAACACCCAATTGCGTTTCCAAGGTTGCTGTGTACACCAAAGAAGATAGAGCCAAACCAATTGAATTACCCAAGTTTTTGCAAACACTCCTTATCGCCAAAGCCATTGTTGTTTCAGTGAGTTGGGTTTTGAATTGAACTGCAATTGTCAACGAAGTGAATGTTAATCCATACCCAAGTCCCATCATACTGATAAGAACCATATCAAGATATGTGTGAGAAATATTTAACGTCAATAAAAATATAAGTCCAGCAACGATCAATATAATGTAGCCACCTATTATAACCATCTTGTAGGAGTTTAACCAAGTGATTATGAGACCAGATACAACTGAAAATAAAGCCACTGGGACTAAAAGTGTCATAAAAAGGAAAGGAACAAACTGTATACCAACATTTTTGATAATTGTGCAATACATCGGGAAATAAAATATGATAGATGAATAGACACAGCTTATTAAAAAAGTTTGAAGTAACAAGCTTGAAATCAGGAACTGTGTAAAGAACTTGAAAGGAATTATAGCACTGTCTGAGTTTGTGGACTTCATTTTTTCAATAACTAGAAAGATTAGCAATGCTACCAACGAAAAACCGAATAGCAGCCATGCTGGTGTGCTATTCCACTCCCAGAGTATCCCACCACTGTTCAAAAATGTTATCAACGTCATGATGAAAACACAGGCACTTAGAAGTCCGAAATAATCAAAAGTTTTCCAAGTAACTTTTGCAATAGCCTCTTTTGTTATTGCATCTTCCTTATCATCAATCTTCTGGGGAAGAGACCATAAAGCAATGATACTGAAAGAGATCATGATCAGCCCAATAATGAAATAAAAGTGTCTCCACTTGGAAGGCTTATTAACTCCAGTAAAGAGTGAAGCCACGAATGGACCAAGACAACTTCCTAGCCCAATAAAAAACCCCAATATTCCATGATTTCTTGCTTTTGTTTTACCAACTGCCAACTCTGAAGTAATCATTATGGCCAAAGACATAGATCCACCAACACCAAAACCAACCAAACACTTCCCAACGACGAACCAAGATTTATCTGGAACAAGACCAAGAGTGATTTGAAAAACTCCCAGGAAGAGTAATAGTACAAGGAACATTAGCTTCCTACCCCAAACCAAAGCCATTTTCCCAAGTATGATGTTTATCAAAGTACCAGCTATAAGAGTCCCAACCACAGCCCATTGAATAGATTTCTGAGCACCAAACTCATCACTGATTGATGGAATAAGAATTGGGAAACTTGACTGGTCACACATTATTACTAGTACCACTGCAGATAAAGTTGCCATTGCACATCTGAACTCAATAGGATCACCGTTTTCATCATAGTGGTAAGATGATCTCGACCTGATTGTGTGAGGCGAAGCAACATTAGCAGCATCAAAACCTTCAACAAATTGGGGAAACTCATCTTCAGCAGCTAGATCTTGAATATGATTGGAATGTTGGTCTGAAGGTGAAGTGCCCAATTCTGGAAACACACCTTGTTGAAGAACAAGGGTCAGGGGTGGTGTTTCTCTTTGAACATTCAATGAAGGGGTTTCCACTTCAGGATTTGATTCACTAGTTGCCGTGCTTTGTTGGTGATAATTACGGTATTGAGTGGTAGAACAAGTGCTATTTGCTCCAAGCGTAGCTGTGTTGTTGGCCAACATGATGTGGTTTATAAAGACACTAATTCCTATTCAAACAGAGAAAAAGTTGGAATGCAGAACCAGCAAAATGTGCATGAAACCACAACTCTGACGAGGCAGACAGAAAGAAAGAGATCAAGTAGAGACATGAGTACAGTCACATAACCAATTCTGTTCTGGTTTTGTGATTTCCAACAGTGATTTCCAGTTTGACACAAAATCGATGAACCCCACAAAGAAAACATGAATAAATTAAATATTTTTCAGCAAACATTAAAGTGTTGGTATAGTAGGAACAGTACAGTAGAGAACAGCACCTAGCAGCACAACCTAGCACAGCCTTCGAATACTCACGGCCCAATCCAAAAGTCTTGTTGTAGTTGTAGTTGTCCATGTTTTATGATTGTATAACGACCGTCTAGTGGATAGTGGCCCAACCACACCGGATTTTTGAAGGGTTGCGACGTTGGGTTCTTAATGATCTGATGACCAAAGAAACCAGAAAACAGTTGACACAGTTGACACAGTTGACACAACCAGGGACACGAGCACATTTCCCCCTTACTTTACTCCTCGAGTTCCTTTAAGAATAGTCCAGAAAGGTGGTGGAAGTGGAGGTACTGAACCTTTTGAAGAAACATAATATTATTCATTCACGTCCTGGTAATTAGTAGCCACAATGTCTGCTTCAACTCCAGCAACCAGTGCTAAAAAAGCCCGTATCAGAAAAGCTTGTGATAGCTGCAACATCAAAAGAACAAAGTGTGATGGCAACCAGCCCTGTGCTCACTGCTCACAAAACGGTATCTCATGTACCTACTTCAGACAGGAGAAGAAGAGAGGTCGGGCTAGTGACAAATACCCTAAGGATATAAAGAGCAGAAAATCCAAAAACATCAAACAGCAGTTACACAATAGCAAAACAGTTTACTACCAAATTCCCACCACGAATGGCCTTTCACAGAAACCAGAGGCCCCTACGATTACACACAGAATTGATTCTGGCTTAACACTGGTCAAGTTGCCTCATATTTCTCCAGCAGCAACATCACCTTCCCATAGCCGATCAACATCCCCACAAAATTTTGAAATAGGGAGCACAAAATACCCAATATTAACACAGATAGAATCACACCTCACTGAACTAAAACTCCCATATGCGATTGCAGATGATTTATACGAATTTTTCTTTAGTGATGTTTATTTTCCAGCTTCCAAAGTTTACTCCATTCTGCGAAACAGCACAATGCTAAAGTGTGCTCGTCCTACACAAAATAACCTCTTGTTAGCCATCCTATTATCGGCTGCAGTTCAGATGGATTCGAAATTCTTCACTGGGAGTATAAGGGACAAGGTTACCAAGAGACTCTACTGCATAATCCAAGAACAGTTACCAACAGACAAGAACAACTTTACACTAGACGATTTTATTGTTATCATACACTTGGGGTTCCTAATGATTTGGCTGTCCTATCCACATGATTCTGTTTACTGGTGGGAACTGGGCTATGATATTGCAGCAATGTTGAGACTCAACGAAGATGATGTTAGAGATACCGAAGAGGTTAAGGAAGAAAAGAGAAGAGCTTGGTGGTCACTGTATGTCTTTGATAGATTGACTGCACTGTGTTTCAATCGCGACACTATAGTGAAAGATGCTGATTGCACAAATACTTATCTGCCGTGCGAAGAGCAACTGTGGATGCATTTCGATAGTGCTTTAATCCCAGCAGTAAAGGATTCTACAAGAACTAAGAACATCGAGTTTAGTATCATCCAGGATGGGCTGTATGGTTGGTATCTACCTTTATCAAGGCTAATTGGTGATTTCATTCATTTTAAGAGATTTTCAATGATGTGTGACACTGATGCCGACCTTAGTGCAAAATACAAGATCCAATTGATTGGTTCTGTCAACACAATGATCACGAGTATCGACAGAAAACAGATTGAAATCAATACAATCAGTTGTCCTATCAAGGAGTCACTCTACAGATGTGATTTATACTATGCCAAATTCATCACATTGGTTATTGCATTTGTCATTGAAGATGTCAAGAATTGGGATTGCTTGTTCCAAGTTGACTATTTAGTGTCTCCAGATAAGGATCAAAAGCTTGCAGAATGTATCAACATGCTGGAAGAGCTTGCTAAGCTGGATGATGCTCTGAACAAGTATCCATTCATTTTGAGTTTCTTTTTATTCCTATTGTCAATTCCAATCCTGTCGAGCTTAAACAGCATCACCAATGATGACTGCAACAACATTGGGAAAATCAACAGATTGAAATATTACACCAAGGTCCTTGTCAGGATCATGGAGGCTGTGATGGTGATTTTGCCATCTGATTTTTTGAGAATGTCTAGAAACTATTTGTTATGGAGTGTTCATGATTGTGAAAAACTGATCTTACTGACAGATTATGTTGACAAGTTCAGGGAAAATGCATTAAAGAGACAAGATGCTATCAGTGCATATAGTTGGGGAGATGGAGGCAGTGGGATTGCCATTTGAATATATTCCATACCATTCATATTCATATCTATATACATTATTTATTATTGACTGTACGTGAGATGGGATAACAGTTAACATTAACCGGAAAAAACAAAAATAATAACAATAATATAACTTTGATGATGAACACTGTTTGCCTTTTTGTTTTCTGCTTTAGTCGTGTTCTTTTGTAGTTCGATTAAACTAGCTTGCGTGCAAATTGCTTCTATTATGCATAAATGATTCTAGTTTCATCTAAAACATTCACTGAAGATCCCTTGATATCCAGGAACTTCTTTGTAGCATACTTTGTGGAGTTGTATTGTTTCCAAATCAAGTTATCATGACAACACCCGATGTAAGTTTGATCAAACTTGATCTTTTCCTCTTCTGGAACATAAGAACACTTGGAGTCAGAGACAAACAATCTTAAATGTTCCTTGAAAGTGTACCCGTTCGGTATTTCGGCGTACGACTCGTCAAGGGTCTTTGGAACATTGGCCAGTTTACCTTCGTACACGGTCTTGTTCAATGGCAACAGCGATGGCAAGTACCAGAAATTACCCTTACCAGTAACAACGTACTCAGCCAAGTTTTCATCACCGTATTTGGTCAACAACTCATCAGAGATTCTTTGTGCGTTCATCACCCCAAATAGCTCAATGTACAACCCGGTGTTGGTGTCGATGATTCTCGCATCAGCCTCATCTGGTGCCGCACCACCGTCATTGTAGCGGGCTCTTTCCAGATACCATGGTGAGACATCAATTAGATAACTACCAGTCCCATTGTTTGGGTCTGGTATTATCAAGGAGTAGTTGAATGAGTTTGATAGTCTTGCCAAATCCGCAGCTGGTAGCTCAAATCTGATGGTGTCTTCCCATGGTCCTTGTAACCCATTATAAGCCCATGACACCATTGATTCAGGTGCTAACCATGTCATGATACCCAGATTGTTTGACAGTTGCAGATAAGCTTCAATTGTGGAGTGGAAGGACTTCATCTTGTTCAAGTTATTCAGCTTCTTGTTGAAGAATCGCCAGTCGTACTTTTCCTCCGAGGCCCAGTTACCATCCTTGGACTTTATAAAGACGTTTCTAAAGTGACGGTCGTCGCTGTGTCTAGCAGCATTGGCCAAAGAGGATTTTTCCTTGTTTGATTGGGAACGGAAAGAGGCCTTGTCCACGTCGATGAAATCTTGCTTGCCCAAGTTGAAATTGATCAAGTTTCTGTTCAAAATCTTGGAGATTTCGTTTAGTTCTTCGACAGGGTTGACAGGGGCCTTGACAACTTCTTCATGGGATATACCTGGGGTTGCCTCGACTTTTCTTTGGACAAATTCATCAATCATGCTACCTTCATCCAGACCCTGTTTCTTACCAACTTTTGTTACAAATGCCAATTCACCAGCCAGAAAGATCAACTTGCTTGGAAGCGGTGCTGCTGTGTACAGGTATGATTTACCTCTGATTGATAGTCTGAATTCTGTTTCCGGGTCCAAAGAAGGTCTGATAAAAACGAACCCCAAATTCTTTGGCTCATCGAGACAGTTTGCCCATGGAGTTCTGGAGGTGGCACCCAGGGCGCCGATTCTGAAACAGTTTGGCTTTTCCTCCAAGAGTGTATCCAAGATTTTCAAATCGACAAAGTCCTTCCAGTTGAACGTAAACACTGGTGGCTGTTGTGCCGACACTTGGGTTGACTTGAACACGAAATTCTTCAAGCTCTCCATGTAAATAGCCATTGTGGATCTGACATCCAGTTTGTGCTGAACACCTTCGAATGGAGCCACTGGCAGGACGGAGACATCGTTATCATAAGGGAATGGCAGCAGCTCTGTTGGTTTTGCCAACGTGGAGATGGAATACGGGTCGACATAGGAGTTTGTGTCCTGGAAGTAGTTGTCCGTGATCTCGAAGCTGTCTGCAGCACTCTGTAGCTCTGAATCGTAGCCATTATCAGTGGCCTGGAAGAAGTATAGGTATATGGATGATATCACGCAGAGGGCGTACATGAATGGAGTCGCAGTGCTCTGGAACGACACGAATGCCTTCTGTAGCTTGATTTTCCATGACAGGTTCTTGGGAACGAACTTGTGAGATTCCACATCCATCTTTGCAAAAGCACAGTTTGTCACGTAGGACTTTGTCACGTAGACTTTTGGATCGATCCTAATAGTAACAGTAATTTTTTATTCTTTTTTAGTTTTCCCTGTCAGGATCTGAAATCCAGATGAAATTCGCGTGGGAAAAGAAACGGGTACTAAATCTTATTAAATCTGAAACCCAAACGCGTTGATTGAGATGACTCTTGTTCTTTACTTTACAGAGATCGTGGGAGTACAAGTACTGGATTCTACAGCATCACTTTACATATATATATATATATATCTGATATATCAAACCAAGCCATGTATTGTTTTATATTTAATGTCACTGACTATCAAAAAGCACCGCAGTTGGGAGTCGTCCATAAAGAACCACCACAGTGCTCTCTGTTAAGTCAGGAAGATGGTACCGTTGCCAGTACCACCAGTCACTCTCAGGGATTCGTTTACTATCGCTATCTAGATGATGGCATAACCATAGAGATAAGTCCCTTGTAATAATAATTCATAGAGAGTAGGCAAAAAAAAAAGAAGACCGCCAAAAAAAAAAAGTTTTTATAGTCAGAAAATCACAGGTCACGTGAACTTTACATCGGATTCACGTGATTTATCATACCGTGATATCACGTGTCATGTCATGTGACACTCAACAGACCGGGGGTTCCACTCCCGGTATCGGAATCACTTTTTCCACTTCTTTCCACTTCTTTCCACTTCTTCGTCAAAATTACCCGATTCAGGTGATGCGCGGTGATGCAGGATTATGTTATGTAACTCTGGAGAAACGCAGAATGGACGAAAAGCCGTTGTGTTGCGCGGTAACAAAATATTATAAAGCAAAAGAGCAGAAAGCAAATGAGTCAAAGAGCATTTCAAAAAAAACCAAAAAAAAACATTTCTCGTGTTGTTTATTTCAAACTCTACCAAAGAAATCAAGAAATCAATTGATAAAAAATGGTTCAAAAAGTCTTGCTATTGGGTTCTGGTTTCGTCGCAAAACCAACTGTTGATCTGCTAACAGCCACCCCAGGGGTTGAAGTCACTGTTGCCTGTAGAACCTTGGCCAAGGCCCAAGAGTTGGCTGGCAAGGAGGCCACTGCCATCTCTTTGGATGTCTCCAAGGATGACCAATTGGATGTTGCTGTCAAGGACCACGACCTCGTCATCTCCTTGATCCCATACATTTACCACGCCACCGTTGTCAAGTCTGCCATCAAGAACAAGACCAATGTTTTGACCACCTCCTACATCTCCCCAGCTCTAAAGGAATTGGAGGACCAAATCAACGAGGCTGGTATTCTAGTGTTTAACGAAATCGGTGTGGACCCAGGTTTGGACCACTTGTACGCTGTCAAGGCCATCCACGATGCCCACCAAGAAGGTGCCAAGGTGAAGTCCTTCATTTCCTACTGTGGTGGTTTGCCAGCTCCAGAAAACTCCAACAACCCATTGGGCTACAAGTTCTCCTGGTCTGCCAGAGGTGTGTTGTTGGCTTTGAGAAACTCTGCCACTTTCTACAAGGATGGTGAAAAGGTTGAGGTTGCCGGCCCAGACTTGATGGCCCACACCGTTCCATACGAGATGCCAGAGTTCACAGCCAGAAAGTTGGTGTGCTACCCAAACAGAGACTCCACTGTCTTTAGAGAATTGTACAAGATCCCAGAAGCTGAGACTGTTATCCGTGGTACCTTGCGTTTCGAAGGTTTCCCAGAATTCATCAAGGTTTTGGTTGACTTGGGTTTGTTGAAGGATGACGAGAATGAAACCTTTGCCAGCCCAATTGCCTGGAACGCTGCCTTGGCCAAGTACTTGGACGCCAAGTCCTCTTCTGAAGAAGACTTGATTGAAACCATCTCCTCCAAGACCAAGTTTGTCTCCGAGGAATCCAAGACCACCATCATTGACGGGTTCAAGTGGTTTGGTTTGCTAAGCGACAAGGTGATTACTCCAAAGGGCAACCCATTGGACACCTTGTGTGCCCGTTTCGAGGAGTTGTTGCAGTACGAAGAGGGCGAGCGTGACTTGCTAGTGTTGCAACACAAGTTTGGTATCGAGCTAGCTGATGGCAAGCTGGAGACCAGAACCTCCACCTTGGTTGACTATGGTGCGCCAACCGGTACCGGCTTCTCCTCCATGGCCAAGCTGGTTGGTGTCCCATGTGGTGTTGCTGCCCAATTGATCCTAGCTGACAAGCTACCAGTCAAGAAGGGTCTAGTTGCTCCATACGACATTGAAGTTGTCACTCCATTGCTCGATGCCTTGAAGGAGAAGCACAACATCTTTTTGACCGAGAAGACTTTGTAAGTGTGATATATATAATAATATATAATAATATATAATAATATATAATAATATATAATAATAAACCATAATACACTACCAGTACACCATAATACACCATAATACACCATAAAATACTTCAAAATACTTCAAAATACTTCAAAATCCACTGGAAACCATCATTTTTTCACCGGTGCGTTTTGTGAAATCCGTCGGAAATAACTTTTTTTGCTTCACCAAATTTGCCTATAAAAGTTGAGGGTTCCTTTTGGCACAAGTCTGAAAAGTGTGAAGAAACCAGCCAAACCAGCAAAACCAGACGACAATGCTGAGATCCTTGAGATCCTTGAGACCCTTGAGACCAACTGCCCACACCAGAGCGCTGCGCAGATACTCAGTCAAGATTTCTGACGAGGTGGCCCAGGCACTGCACGAACGCCGCCCAGTCGTGTCGCTAGAGTCCACCATCATCACACACGGGCTGCCATACCCTCAGAACCTGGAAATGGCCCAGACCGTCGAGCAAACCATCAGAGACGGTGGTGCTGTCCCAGCCACCACGGCGTTCATCAACGGTGTGCCTAAGGTTGGGTTATCACAAACGGATCTCGAGATGCTGGCTGGCGCAAAGAAGGTGAACAAGGTTTCGAGAAGAGACGTTGCCGTCACCATGGCGCAGAAGTTGCACGGTGGTACAACCATCAGCGGGACCATGATTCTATCGCACTTGGCTGGCATCAAGGTGTTTGCAACCGGTGGGCTGGGCGGTGTTCACAGACAAGGCGAAGTGACAATGGATGTGAGTGCTGATTTGGACGAGTTGAGCAAGACGCCAGTGTGCGTTGTTTGCGCGGGGCCTAAAGCTATTTTGGATATTGCTAGAACCATGGAGTACTTGGAGACCAAAGGTGTGTTTGTTGGCACCATGAATGGCGACAATGTCCCAGGGTTTTACACCAGAGACTCTGGCATCAAGTCTCCATACAATCTCAAGGACCACAAGACTGCTGCACAGGTGTTGTTGAACAATGACTTGATGGAAATCAACGCTGGTTCACTGGTTTGTGTTCCACCACCAGAGGAAGTTGCGATGGATCCTGGGTTCATCACTGAGATTATCAACCAAGCAAACGATGAGGCTTTTGCCAAGGGCATCAAGGGTAAAGAGTTGACTCCATTTTTATTGGCCTATATTGCTAAAAAGACTAATGGTGCTAGTGTCAAGACCAACATTGACTTTGTGTTGAATAATGCTGTTAATGCCACAAAGATTGCTGTGGAATACCAAGCATTGAAGAATGAATCAGAATCAGCATTAGCATCATCAGCATCAGCATCATCATCTACATCATCATCATCATCATCATCATCATCATTTTCACCAAGTGCACTATTTAGTACAAGCACCAAGTTGAACAAAAAGTCCAAAGAGTCTAGCATCACAACTACCACAGATAACAAAACTTATAGATCCATGGTTATCGGATCTGTTGCATTAGACACATACACAAAAACAAAAAATGAGCCTGTTTTGAACGACTCAAACCCATCGAAAATCACCTCATCCACTGGTGGTGTTGGGTTCAACGTTGCACTTGCTTCACACGCTGCTGGAAACGATAGCTTAAAGTTTGTCTCCGTTGTTGGCAATGATATTGCTGGTGACAAGATTAAGCAGTCATTAACACTGCCAAATGCATTGCAAACAGACAAGTCAGCCACCACTGCACAGTACTTGTCCTTCCACGACAATGAAGGTGAGCTGATCATTGCCGGTGCAGACATGGATATCATTGAAGATATCGACCCAGAGTTTGTCGAGGAGCAAATCAAGGCCACGTCGCCAAAGACAGTGCTGATTGATGCCAATTTGTCACCAGAGACGATTGAACTAATCACAGATGTTGCAGTGAAGAACAATGCCAAAGTGATTTTTGAGCCAACCTCCATTGTGAAGTGCACAAGACTGGCTAAAATTGCAAAGCTCGGAGTGTATCCTGCAGCCTCGATTGCACTCGCATCTCCAACTGTTGCTGAGCTCACGACGATGTATCAGGCATTTGACGATGAGGACAAGTTTGACCTGGATAATTGGTTCCCTGTGCTTGATGGGTTAGGCATCAACGATGCGTTCAAAACGCAGCTCGAGCGAGTAGTGCTGAGAACTCCAAGCTACAAGAGAATCAATGAACAGGGGATTTTGCAGGCTGGTGTGAGTCTGCTGCCATACATTCCGAAATTAATCATCAAGGATGGTGCTAATGGTGTCTACTACTTGTCTATTGTTGAGAATGTTGATGCTGTTGAATCTGCTGCTGGTGCTGCTGCGTTTTCGATAACATCTAGAGGTAAAGTGCATGGCGAGGGCGCCGCTGCCACCACTGTTGGTGTGTTGTTTGAGCACTATCCTGTGCCAGTGAAACTCGATAGTGTTGAGAACGTGACTGGGGCTGGCGATGCTGTTGTTGGAGTGCTGCTAAGGGAGCTGAGCCAGGATGATAGTGCCTTGGACGGTGCATACAGAGGCGATGTTATCAAGCATGCTCAGTTGGCAGCAGCCAGTGTTATTACAGGGAGTTTATAAATCAAGCCAAGTTTGTATAAAATTATAATGGATAGATGAATGTCTCGTTTTCCAAGTCTGTCAAGTCTAGCGCAGCCAAGTTGACGAGAACTTCGTGGTCACCTTCATCTACGACCCCCAATTTCTGTTTGTCCACACTATTACTACTTCTCATATCAGCCAGTCTCTTTGTATTGCGTCTTCTGAGGATAAACCAGATGACCATTGCGATGACTGGGGCGAGGAAGAAGGAGAGGATGATCTGGACGCACCACGCAGGGATGTATCTAGGCCCGTCCTTCTCCTGCCAGAGCTGGGGCGAGATGATGTTGCCAATGCCGTACCAGAACATTGCAATTGCGTTTCTGGTGATCTTCTTTGTGTATCCAGAGGCTGAGGAGTAGTTCCAGGAGAACATGATGATGAAGGGCACGGCGAACAATGGGGAGGACATGCAGAGCACTGCAAGGAGGCCAATCTTGTTATCCCAAGGCAGCGTCGCGGCGACGATGGAGCCCACGAAGGAGGGCAGTGTCCAGACGACGGTGGAGAAGGCCTGTGTGTTTGGGTACCAGAAGAGCAGGGTGCCCGCAATGAGGCCACATACGACTGCGAAGCCACCAGACGCGACGGACACGAGTGTGGAGTCGAGGCTTGTGAGCCCGCCCATACCTGTGAAGAGCAGGTTCTGCTGGTAGACGAGGTTGTTTGCGAGCATGATGAGCACGAAGAAGAGGCAAAAGAGCCAGGTGATGGGGTCCTTGAGGCACTCGATGCACTGGTGCGTTTTGAAGTACTTTTGCTCGATACCAGAGCCCGTCGAGTCCTGGACCCTTCTGATGACCCAGATGCGCTCCTCGATGGAGAGGAACCTGGCCGATGCTGGGTTGTCTGGGTAGAAGAGTGCCACGAGGATGGTGGTGATGAGTGTGAGGCCGCCAATGATGATCATGAAGATCTGCCAGTCGTGGATGTGGGGGTCTTTGGCGTAGAGGACGCCGTAGGCGATGAAGCCAGTTGGGATGGTGACGCCTGCGCAGGTTGAGTAGAACACTGGGGCAGCAGCAGCCTTCTCGCGCGCAGTGAGGAACTGGGCCTGTGTGATGTTGAGGATGGGGATGACTGAGCCCTCCACCATGCCCAGGAAGAACCTGAGGACGATGACGCCGGCGTAGTTGAAGGCAGCGCAGTGGAGGAAGACGATGATGGTCCAGAGGGCTGTGAGCACCGTGAGCACCCTGCCGATGGGGAAGCGCTGGAGGCAGTACGAGCCAGGGACCTGGCCGACGATGAAGCCCACGTAGAAGATGGTGTTGACGTTGTTGTACTTGTTCTGGTCGAGCCCCGTGTCGTTGAAGAAGGAGTCGATGGCTGCGTAGGAGAGCACGGCCTTGTCCATGTAGAGGACGAGGTTGATGACTGCTGCGAAGCCCACTATGAACCAGCACACCTTGCTGGCGAGCCTCTTCTCCTGCTCAGGCGTGATGGCTGGGATGGCACTGTCGTGCTTCTCCTGGAAGGCCAGTGTCGCGTCACTGTCGCGCGAGGCGATGACTCTGTAGTGCTGCTGGCTGTGCTCGCTGTGCTGGATCTCGAGTTCCTGGATGTCCTGGGCGTCGTACTTGTCCTGGTTGTGGTCCTGGTTGTGGTCCTGGTTCTTGTCCTGGTTCTTCTCCATGGCTCACTGGGTTCACTAAGTTGGATGCCTACACAACAGTTCTTCAACGAGACATTCAAGGAGACACCAGCACAGGAGAATATTATATAACTCTGCTCTGGTAAGCCATTGACAGTCTTTGACACCCCTATTAGTCACTGGTGATCGAACACCTACTGTAGGCGCACCCAGTTGGTGTTTTCGGGGCGAGAGAGAGGGAGAGAGAGAGAAGCTGCTATTGGTGATGCTCTCTACACTATACTCTACATTCTATACTATATACTCTGTCTCCTCCATAGTTCATAGTTTTAGTTTATACCTTATACCTATCTCTCTCTCTCTTATCTCTTAGGGAAGAAGTGCTGCACCAACCAAACTGTGCCCATACCAAAACTTTCAACGACAAATTACCTGTTTGGGCAACTTTCCTAATTGGGTCGTTTTAGTCAAAATTGAATATGTCACGTGACTTATTGATTTCCCAATGCGGCAAAACATAAACAAGTATGCCAATAATATAATAATATAATAATATAGTGACTTATTTGTTAAAGTCTTGCGTTAGATGGATATTATATATATATATATATATATATATTAACAAGAGATAGAGAGTGAAGTACATACAGCATGAATGAACCAAGGCAGAGGTATGAAGTGTTCTTCTTTTCTTTCAATATTCAGTAGACATTGAAGTAACATTTCTATTTTATTTAGTGTCTCTCTAAAGATTAGCATCATTGGTGATGCTTCCATTGGAAAAACCTCACTGATGCTCAAGTACATCAACAACAAGTTTGAAGACGGCTACAGAAAAACAATGGGTGTCAACTACATGGAGAAAACCCAATCACTCGACTCGACAGATATAAAGTTCTCCATCTGGGACCTCGGTGGCTCAAGAGAGTTTGAAAACATGGTGACTTTGGCTGTGGATGGGGCCGTTGCCATAATATTCATGTTTGATCTCACAAAACCACAGACTTTGGAAAATATCAAGCACTGGTATAAACTGGTGAGAGTACACAATAAGAATGCAGTGCCCATGCTTGTTGGATCAAAATATGATCTGTTTCTGGAAATGCCTACAGACTACCAGAAACAAGTGACTGATAGAGCGTTGAAATTTGCACAAGCTATGAAGTCGAGCGTGGTGTTCATATCCTCGAGTGACTCAGTCAATGTGCAAAAGACGTTCAAAATAATAGTCTCCAAAACATTCGATCTGCCTCTGCAAATTCCTGAATTTAGACAGATTGGTCAACCAATACTCATATACAACCAACTGAAAGCACATTAAACGACAATATACGATACGATACAAAAAATAAAATATATATACAGATATATATAATCCAACATACTTATTACTCATCCACTCACTCACTCACCCACTGTGTGCTCATTGTAGACTCACTAGAGACTCACATCTTTTACTCTATATACAAACGTGTTAATCTCAATCTCAATCTCAATCTCCATCTCCATCTCCATCTCTATCTCCATCTCTCTACAACTTGGACTTTAACTCACCCTTGCTCAACACAAACTCCACCCATTGTGCCAACGCCTGCTTATCCGAGTACTGTGGGTGCGCCTGGAAATGGGCCAGCACATGCTTTTTGGTATTCTCGGTGATCTTATTACCAGCAACCTCCTCAATCTCTGCAACCTTTGGCAACCCAAAGTTGTATGGGTACTGCTGGAAATCCTTCAAGCGGTCACCATCAATGAGCAATTCGCCAGTGTTGTTGAAGAATGGCAAGATATCCCTGACAGTGATCTCAGCCAAAGACTTGTTCCAGCGTGGCACCTCCTTGGACTTGCGAATGAGCTTCGAGTCCACACCCTCGTTAAAGTCGGACGCCTTCATAAACTGTCTGGCTGCAACAAGCTCATTGTTCAAGGACTCGTAGATAGTGGCAGTCTCGCCTCGTTGTAGCAGCTCGAGAGCAACTTTCAGAGAGATTGGAGACTTTTTAGAAAGCTTCTCGAGCGTAAACTTGGCAAAGTCAGAGCCATCCTTCTCGAGCCCCTCCAAAATACTATCCATGGTGGCATCAGAGTTGAAGAGCGACTCGAGCAGCGCATAGTTGCGGTTGCTGAATCTGGTGAATTGGTACTCCTCCACAGGCAGCGCCTTGCAAAACGTCTCCAAAATGTCATTCACAATGTTGTACACGTCGCCAGAGGGGTACGACGCGGTGGTGAGGGCCGTCTTGAGCGCACCAATATGGGCGCTTGGCACATAGTGGGTGGCAACACCCAACAGGTACGCGTCTGCCCCGCAGAGCTCCTCGCCAGTGAGCGCTAGCCACCAGCCAATGGAGCGTGGGACCGCGTTGCTGAGCGCAAACGTCGTGCCAACGTCTGGGACGAACCCAATGTCCATCTCCGGCATGGCAACCCTTGTGCGCTCAGTCGCCACTCTGAAGGGACTGTGGATGGAGAGCCCTACGCCGCCGCCCATCGTGATGCCGTCGAGCAGCGCAACCACAGGCTTGTTGTACGTGGCGAGCAGGTAGTTGAGCGAGTACTCCTGCTTGAAGTACTCCACGCTCGTGTTGACAGAGCCAGTGGAAACGTTCGCCTGCTGCGCAGACACCACGTCGCCGCCAGCACAGTAGGCACGGCCAGCGCCCTCGGTCACCACAACCTTGGTGAGCTCAGACTTGGCGTACTCCTTGAAGCGTGGGAGCAGCTTGCTGATCATGGACATGTTCAGGCTGTTCAGCTTCTCTGGCCTGTTGAGTGTCACCACCTTGGAGTTGCTGATGTTGTGGAAGAGCACGTCTTTCGAGGCTACAGCCTTTGCAGCACTCGCCATTCTGTATAAAACTTGTTTTTGGGAAACACCTTTGAGCATTGTTGGGATCTGTCTCGTGGTCTCTTGTATGCTGGGTCTTATATATATTTGTGTTGAGTATATGTATATGTGCTCCGTATATATGGTCAGTCTATGAGTGATACACAAGAGGGGATCGGCTTTTCTGCTCCAATTGCACTGGGTACTTGGTTGGGGTTCTCTAGTGGATTTTGGAGTAAAAGCTGGAAGAATTTTTTTTTGCCTGGCCCGAATTTGGAGTTTCAAGTCACGTGTGGAGTCACGTGAAGGAAATTAGGTAAGGCCACGGATTACATAATATATTATATAATTGACGATGTAATGTATTATGTAAGGTGTTTATGTAATGTATTATATAAGTGATTACATAATTGAGTACGTAAGTGATGCATCATCATCGGCAGTGCCCCGAAAACATGAGATCTGAATGAAATATTTTAAACAAGACTAAAGAGCGAGAGCGCGAGAGAGAGAGAGAGAGAGAGAGAGAGAGAGTCTGTGCTGTGTTTGTTGTGTTTGTGTGCTGCTATTCTACTACTGTTGATATTCCAGGATGACAACAATCACTCACAGAAAGAACCCGGATAACCCAATCTTCATCCAGCCTCCGCCAGCAGATGCTCCCATCAACAAGCTGAACGACTTTTACTGGACTGACACGGAGGAACCACACACGCTGAGAAGAAAGCTCATCCTCAAGAAGTACCCCCAGGTCACCAAGCTCTGCGGCCCTGAGCCTCTCACGAAGTACATCATTTTTGGCGTTGTTGCACTACAGTTCTCCGTCGCGTACATCCTCAGAGACACGAGCTTCTTTAGCTACAAGTTCTTCCTCCTCAGCTACATTATCGGGGCCACCGCCAACCAGAACATATTCCTGGCCATCCACGAGATGTCCCACAACCTGGCGTTCAAGAAACCCATCCACAACAAGCTCTACTCCATCTTTACCAACTTGCCCATCGGCATCCCATACTCTGCATCGTTCGCCCCATACCACCAGCTGCACCACAAGTTCATGGGCGACGAGGTGTTCGACACTGACATCCCCACTAGCTACGAGGCCATCGTGCTCTCCAACGTGCTCGGAAAGTCCTTCTTCGCAACATTCCAGATCTTCTTCTACGCGCTCAGACCCATGTTCATCACACAGGTCAAGTTCACCATGATCCACCTGCTCAACGTTGTAGTGCAGTTTGCAGTGGACGCTCTCGTCGTCAAGCTCTGGGGCTGGCAGTCCTTGCTCTACTTCATCTTCAGCTCCTTCCTCGCAGGCTCGCTCCACCCATGCTCGGGCCATTTCATCGCGGAGCACTACATCATGCAGCCCCCAGACCACTACGACCGCTACCACGACGTGCCACCTGTCGAGACGTACTCCTACTACGGCATCCTCAACATCTTCACCTGGAACGTTGGCCTGCACAACGAGCACCACGACTTTCCCTACATCGCGTGGTCCAGGCTCCACGAGCTCAACGCCATCGCGCACGAGTTCTACCAGGACCTGCCAATGCACCACTCCTGGGTCAAGGTGCTCGTGGACTTTGTCACCGATGACAAGGTGCTCTTGTACAACAGGGTCAAGAGGGAGAACTCCAAGGACAGAGCGCAGCGGGCTAAAAAGTCACAGAAAACAGCTCTGTAATAGTGTCCTGTAATGGTGTCCTGTAATGGTGTGCATATACTGCTATCCACTCCACTCCACTCCATAGCACACGGACACGGCCCACGCCTCACATCTATATATTTATCCTTATACTTCTCATATACTTCCAACACATTTCCAATATTTAGTACTCAGCTCATCGAGCTCATCGAGAATCGCATGATTGGCAGTTTTCTCGAAAAACTTGTCGACCGGTATTAAACCACCGCGAAGTAACCCCCCCCCCCTCTCTCTCGAAACCAACCTTTCCAGCGAAGCAGTAGGCTTCTATATACACGACAGAGAGATCTATATAGACACAATGACCAACAACAGTGGAAACGCACCTATTCGCGAGAGGATGGAGCAGCTTATCCGCGAGAAGCAGAGGGAAATCTGCGCTGGCCTCGAGGCCATCGAGCCAAAGGCCAAGTTCGCTCCAGACTCGTGGTCCAGAGGCGAGGGCCAAGGAGGTGGTACCTCCTGTGTCATACAGGACGGTGAAACCTTCGAGAAGGGCGGAGTCAACATCTCAGTCGTTTACGGGAAGCTGCCTCCAAGCGCCATCGAGGCCATGAAGGCGGACCACAAGAACCTCAAGACCTTGGAGGACGGCCATGTTCCATTCTACGCGTGCGGCCTTTCCATGGTGATCCACCCAAAGAACCCTCACGCACCAACTACACACCTCAACTACCGCTACTTTGAGACTTGGAACCCAGACGGCACTCCACAGACCTGGTGGTTTGGCGGGGGCGCAGACCTCACGCCTCACTACCTCTACGAGGAGGATGCAAAGCTCTTCCACCAACAGCACAAACAGGCCCTTGACAAGCACGACAAGACACTCTACCCAAAGTACAAGAAGTGGTGCGATGAGTACTTCTTCATCAAGCACAGGGGCGAGTCCAGAGGTATCGGTGGTATCTTTTTCGACGACTTTGACGACAGGGCCCCAGAGGACATCCTCGAGATCGTGAGAGACTGCTTCGATGCATTCCTCCCAGCCTACGTTCCAATCGTCTCCAAGAGAAAGGACACTGAGTTCACAGAGGAGGAGCAGAAGTGGCAGGGCCTCAGAAGAGGCAGATACGTCGAGTTCAACTTGGTGTACGACAGAGGCACCCAGTTCGGTCTGCGCACCCCTGGCTCCAGAATCGAGTCCATCCTCATGTCCCTACCAACAACTGCTGGCTGGTTATACAACCACCAGCCTGTTGAGGGCTCTAGAGAAGCCAAGCTGGTTGAAATCTTGAAGAATCCTATCGAATGGGCTTAATTGGGGCCTTAATATCTAACGAATCATACAAGAAAGAAAGAAACAAAGAAAGAAAGAAAGAAATAGAAGTAATTTTTGCGGCCCATATGGCATAGCACACACTATTAATACGATCAATTCTAATGGCCTTTTAATGAGTTTTAAACAGTGTTTTGTGTTTTGTAGTCCAGATCACGTGATAAACGCGGTTTCCTCAAATTTAACACATTCAAACAGTAAAACTACTAAATAACCAGGACATGTTGAGAGATGCCGCAACCTGAAACGGTAAAGTGGAAACCAGAGTGTTCTCTCTTTATTATGCTCCAGAATTAACACATCTCCTTTTCTAGGCATTCTCTTTTGATGGCTTTTTACACGAGTTTGATGGAATAAGAGGTATGTTTGACAAACTACTTTAAGAGAAATATACCAACAAATCGTTTAGTTGACAACTCCTCAGCTGCTAAGAAACACACAGTCGTTCAACTCCTGACGCATGCCCACTTGGACCATCTGAATGGCCTCGAGTCTCCACATTATCAAGGATTTCCGATATATTGCTCCAAAACTACTAAACATCTCCTGCAACTAAATCCCAAATACAACAGCAATATCCATTATCTTAGACCGCTACAAGAGAACACCAAACACACTATCTCACACAATGGTCTAGATTTCACCCTCACTCTGATCCCAGCAAACCATTGTCCGGGCGCTGTAATGTTTTTAGTGCAAGGACAAGACCAACAGGACCATTCTCGCAACGTTTTAATCACTGGTGATATTAGAGCTGAGAAATGGTGGGTCGAATCCCTTTCTAGAAACAAACACCTGTTCCCATTCACTACTAGTTTGCACACCTTGGACAACATTTATCTCGATACAACATATTCATACAGAGGCGAACCATACATAGAAATGCACTCAAACCATGTCGGACTACAATCTCTCGTGGAGCTCATTAACTTGTACCCAAAGGACAAGCAGATTGAATTCTTCTTTGCTGACAATATCATTGGATTCGAGGAGTGCTGGCTCCATGTTATCCAAGCGCTTGGAGTTGGTGGAGAACTACATGTGCCAAAAGATGTGAAAAAGAGAATACTAGTTATGAAGAATAATGGGTGTGAAAATTCATCAGATTTGTTCAACTTGTTGTCACGCGATACAAACAATGAGTGTAACACCAAATTCCATGCCTGTGGGAATCATCCAACACGTTGCACTCATTTCAATCCAACAAATTTCAACATTCGAGTGAAACATTGTATTGATATTGACTTTCCTGAGCTGTTGAAAAGAACATTACCAATCCCATTTGAAACAGTGGCTCATGAGTTTAGATTAGCTGGTGAATTGCAAAATGGCCACCAAATTTACAATTTGATTAATGATGAAACAGTAAAGTTCTTGAAACCAGTGGGCAAAAACTATCTGCTCCAATCTGAAATACGTTTCTTTTATTCAAGACATTCATCTTACGAGGAGTGTCGCCATTTCGTGAGCATGTTTAACACAAAACAAGTCTACCCTCTAACTGAAAGCCCCAAGTGCTGGGAAAAGGGATTCCAAATGATTCGACAATTTGGAGATTTATGCTCCTCCAAAGATTTCATATATGACACAAAATATTCACAAATTTATGGTCCGGCTCCAAGAAATCTGAGCTTGCCATACATTGTGAATAAGTTGCAGAGGAGTATCATTCTACACTCTCCTGAGCACACTAAAAGGAGCATTGCTGACATTTTGGCAGCATCCACAACATTTAATTTCAGAGGCCAACAGCAGGTTCAACAAGCATTTAGGACAACACGAATGACCGAAGACGAACAGCAGATTGTACGCGAACACAAGACATTACATGGTATGAACAAACACTTGCAGGGAATAAACCAGTATAAAATTGAAGGCGAAATTAGGACAAATGGATATGAGTTCCTTAAAAACACCAAGTATAATTATTACGATGAGTCTGAAGCCTCGTATAGTGATAATAATAGTGATAGTATGGAGAGGGAAATGAGAAAGTTGAACCAGCAAAGAGAGAGAAAGTTGCGGGTTAAATTAGCGTCGTCAACTACCAGACCAACTATAACTCCACCAACTCCACAAAGGGCTCAAACTATACAAACCCCCCTCCGTGCTGCAAAGGTGCGAAAACTAGATGATTCAAAGATTAACAAGATTGCAGAGGCTCTCAAGAATGATGATGGATTTGGGTTTTTTCAGTTTCATTTAAAGTGTTGCGGAAACTACTTGAACAATAATCATAACAATATGAATTAAAGTATCTATAACGAATTTGTATTTCGTTTGCTATTGTACAAGATGAAATGATGTAGCTCTATCTCTATACCCTGTCTGATATAAACAGTAAAAAGAACCACGCATTTTAATTTTCTCTCCATTGGTTACCACATTTAACACACTAAAAAAAACTTGTTAACCTTAATTAATAAGCAAACATAATGCTTTATACATGCCTTTAAAAATGTGGTCATAGGTTCATCCGCACTTCTGATTTGAAGTTGGAAAAAGTATGCCTTGTCACCACCACAACTCTCCACAGGACATTGAGCAGCGGTTTGATCCACATTATCCCAAGCACCATCACCACCCAAGACATCATCAATCTGCTTTCTCGGTAGTTCCTTTCTGTCAAAGACCTCAACACTTGCTATTGGGAACTCGTATGGGCATGTTTGACAGTGTAGTTTGTTCGAGCCACTAGACTCAGAAGAGACCTTAAAAAAATTTAGTTACAATAAAGTGCTTAAGGTAGATATGAACTTACCATCAACATGTTAAAGCAGTTTGGACAAAAGGACAGCATCTCAATAGGACACACACTCTAAATCTTTTTGGACAGATAGAATTTTTTTTCTTTGCATATCTGAGAAGGGTACTTTAAATGCCTGTAAAATTATGTTGATCTTGCTGACTAAGATTACCGGAACTTTATATTACTTCCGAGGTCAGTGCATCTGGACAATTTTGGTGCTGTTGATGCTGTTGATGTTGTTTGTATATAAATTTTAAAATATAACTGAAAGAAAGTCGTGCTGTAGATATGACCGATGTCGAGGAAGATGGGCTGCTTGGAATGCCAATTGATAATCATACCAATAGCAGGAGAGCAGGTAGAAAGTCCCGAATGGTTTCTGGGTTGATCTCTAAGGACAATATCTTGACAACACCTCGCTCGAAAAGAAAAACGAGGCCAACGCGGAAACTGGTGGAGCAGGATGATAGTGAAGATGATGATGATGATGGTGATATTAAGATGCGTAAAAGCAGTAATGCTAGTGATGATGATGTTAAAGCTGAAGAACTGAGTGGTGGTGAGGATGATGAATTTAAAGCACCATCACACCTTCAACAACTAGGAGTGAAAAAAAGAGGCAGGGGTAGACCACGGAAGAACCCTGGGGATGCAAAATCACCATACAAACCTAGATTTGGAAAAGTTAAAGAAGTTGAAGGTCCTGCAAATTTCCATTTATTGAATGCTAGATCACAAGTTGTTCCAAAACGTGAGAAACGCAAAAGAACAGACACAGAAGCTGTTGATGGTGATAATCAGGAAGAACAATATGAATATGATCATGATGATCATGATGATGATGCTGATAGCGTGGAAGAAATTGAAGCTACAAACTTTGTCTTCTTGAATAGGGAAAAACATAAATCGGGTCGTGGTCGTAAGAAGCATGACTATTTAAAGATGAAGCAGGATATCATTAAAGCTGATGTGTTTTCCAGTCCCAAAAGACAGAGATCTGGTGTTCTACAATTAAGTCTGGAATCACCATCTAAAAAGGGTATAGTTTCCAGTCCAGGTAGAAAGACACCAGGCAGTCGTCTTGGTTCGCCAAGAAAACAAAGAATTGTTATGCTACAAGATCAATCGGCTAGGAAGAAGGCTACAAAAGTGTTGTACTCAAGATTGCTCGAGGCGCAAGATGATATCGAAGACCAGGATGAAGATTTGGATGAAGATATTAAATTTGCAACACAAATTATTAAAGAGTCCAGAAGAGGTGCTACACCTACACCAGTGGGCACACCAAAGAGACAGATAATGGATTTACCCATCACCAATGAAGACTTTGTGCCAACTCCATTACCAAGTCGAGAAGAAGAAGAGCAATTCTTTGAAGATAAGCTCCAAGACAAGGCTTTGTTTTTGGATGGGTCCGATGGTTACTTTGACCAACATCGAACAAGAATTAAAACTTCAAACAACTCTATGGTCCAGGCCCCACAATTAGATTATGACGAATTCAATAGTTTAATCTTGATCAGTGGGTTTCTACATTCTGGCCAAAGAGAGGAGGTGTTGAATAAATATAGAGAGTTATTCAACCAGTGGTTTTTGGAACTGAAGCAAGGTTTCAACATGTGCTTTTATGGTGTTGGTTCTAAAAGATTGTTTTTGCTTGAATTTGTTCAAAATTATCTACTGGAAAGACTCGATGTACCAACAGTTGTTATCAATGGGTACAATCCAGCAACTACTTTTAAAGAAACTCTGACTACACTTGTTGAGTTGTTACCCTTGAAGAATATTCCCAAAAGAATTGGTGATTTAGTGGATCATATCATCAATCATTTGTCTAAAAAGCCGGAAGTTCAGCTAATACTTCTTATTCACAACATTGATGGTAAGTCACTAAGAGAAGACAAGGCCCAAATGTATTTGAGTAAGCTTACATCTTTAAAACAGGTTTACTGTTTGTGTTCTATCGATAATATCAATGCACCATTGTTGTGGGATTCAGTTAAGCTATCCAACTTCAACTTCATATGGCACAACTTGACCACGTTCTCTGACTATTTGACTGAATCTTCGTTTGACGATTTGATGATTCTGGGTCAGACCCAAAAGTCTGCCGGTAGTAAAGGTGCCAAGTACGTGTTGTCTTCTCTAACTGCCAACTCCAAGAGTCTATACAGAGTGTTAGTGTCGAACCAATTGGAATTGATGGAGGAGGATGTTGCTACAAAGAGGGATGGTGATGTGAGCAACTTGAGAGGGACTCAGAAACATGCGCTCAAGTATAAGCATTTCTACACTTTGTGTGCTGAGGAGTTTATCGCTACGAACGAGGTTAACTTTAGAACGATGTTGATGGAGTTTGTGGAACACAAGATGGCTGTTCTGGCTAAAGATCAGAGTGGTACAGAGATTTTATTTGTCCCATTTCTATATGAAGAACTACACAAACTGCTGGAGGATGAGCTGTTATGATATGATGTCATTGGGCATAACAGACGAGGTCTATCATCCCCATAGAAAAAGTAACTATATAACATATACACTGTTAAATATATATAATTACCATCCGCTTCATATCCACTCTGATTATCCAGTGGCGACCCATCCAACCCCCCAGTTCTGGCTTCTCACTTGGGATATTCACCTCATCGCTGTGTCTATATGTGGTGTTTGGGTGTCAAAGGGCTCGCTTTTGGTGATTTTTTTTTGATTTGGTCCCTAATTTAATTTGAACAGCTCCACGAGTAACAGGAACTGACTGAAAGTGCTATTCGAAAGACGTCACTGATCTGCTCAAAGTGCTCAATTGTGCAATGGATAAACTATCCACAGGAACCAAGCTGATTGTGGGTTCCCATGAAGCTGAGATTGTCAAGTATTTGGCTGAAGGTGTGTATTTAAACATCTCCGATTTCCTATGGATTAAATACTAACGGAAGCTACAAACCTTAGGTGGTTATGCGCATATTTACTTAGTTAAGGCTACTCCAGATCCAGGTGATGATGAGTATTACTGTTTAAAGAGAGTGATTGTCCAGACGAAGCCTGAGTTGAACTTGTTGAGAAAAGAGGTTGATACAATGAAAAAGTTGGCCGGCAACAAATATGTTGTTCGTTACTATGATTCTAATGCACAGAAGCTGCAAGATGGCACTTACGAAGTTTTGCTATTGATGGAGTATTGCCCGAACAAGAGTTTGTTGGATTACATGAATATGCATCTAAAGACGAACCTTTCTTTGGAACAAATCTTGAAGATCATGTACCAGATATCGATTGCGATTTCAGGGATGCACTATTCAAATTTGATCCACAGAGATATCAAGATTGAGAATGTGTTGATAAATGCTGCAGGGGACTTCAAACTGTGTGATTTTGGTTCCACGAGCACTTTTTTGCCGCCTCCAAGAAACCAGGAGGAGTTTCAACTATTAGCTAACGACATCATTCACAACACGACACCACAGTACAGAGCACCGGAAATGATTGATCTGTACAAAAATTTGCCAATTGATTACAAGAGTGATATTTGGGCGCTCGGTGTGTTTTTGTACAAGTTGATGTATTATACAACTCCATTTGAAGCTCAAGGTGAGCTCGCTATTTTGCATGGGTATTTCACTTTCCCCCAATTACCAAAATTTCCCTCGAGATTGAAGAATTTGGTAATTGTTATGTTGCAAGTGAACCCAAATATCCGTCTAAATATCTATCAAGTTGTGTGTGAGATTTGTGATATGATGAACATTACCAATATTCCTATTGAAGACTACTATGGCTTGGGTAAATACAACTTTGAAGAATATGCAAGATATCAACAACAATTGCAATTGCAGCAATCTCAACAGCAGCAGCAACAACAGCAGCAGCAACAACAGCAGCAGCAACAACAATTGTTGCAACAAGAACAACAAGCACAGCAGCAAGCACAACAGCAATATTTGTTGCAACAACAACAAACCAGAGAGAGGGAAAGAGAACAAAGAAGTAGAACAGCTTCACCAAGCCCACATCATACCACAACTGCGACGTCTGCCACAACTGGTAATACATTACCAAATCAAGTGTTGGTACCTGGTAAATACTCTAAATCTGAGTATGATTCTAATTCGCCATTTATTCAAAATCCCCAAGAGTTGAACAAGTCTGCGGAGACCAGCAGAAGTAATTTGAATAGCTATCTTGGTGAAGCAGATGACGAAGACGGGGATGATTATGGGGCAGCTAGTGATAATAATACCAAGTCCAACAATTCAGGTTTAAGTGATGAAGATGAAAGTGAAGCTGGCGATGATTCCGAGCCGGTGTTGAAAGATTTGGATTTTGTTCATGATATCAATGAAAAATCACATGCCAGTGTCAATGTCAGTGCCAGTACCAGCACATTTTCTGTTGGTGGTGGTGATGATGATGATGATAACGATGATGATGATGATAACGACAGCGAACCAGACTTGAGCAACATTGAAGAGAGGTTTCCTGCATTTGAAGACTTGGAAAAGAGTGCATCCACTGGTCGGTTCATGGACTCAAAGTCAAATACAAGTGCATATAAACCAAAGGGTGCTGAAGACGAATTGAAGAGAAGAGAGGCTGAGGTTCCAAGACCGGGGATTATTTTAACAAAGACAGAGGCGTGGATAACGCCAGTTGATGGTTCTGTTAAGGACATCAAAGTTGATGGTGTTTTCCACACTTCGCACAGCAGTTTTGACGATGATGGTGATGATAATGAAAATGATAATGATGAATATCATGGTGATGCTGGTCCTGGTGTGACCGATAAAATGGATGGAACTGATATACCCATTCGCCACGATAGCACCAAGTCACTCTTGCTGAATGAAGATGTGGAAGATGGTGATGGAGAGGATGCTGAGCATTTGAGGTCTACGATATTGGAGAGTGGTGATGAGCAGGAGTCTGAGAAGGAGATTACCAATGAAATTAAGGATGAATTGAGAGATGGTGCGTCATTACAACATTCTTATTCACAACACTCATCACATTCGCAACACACTCCAGTTCAGTTCCAAGTACCAACAGCTAGTAATAGTCATTGGAGCAATCCATTTCCATCTTCTGGTAAGAGCAATAGTGGATCATCAGCTACAGTTACAGCTACAACCACACCATCAAGCACAAGTCATAATCTATTAAACATTCAGAAGAGGTTATCTGCAGAAAAGTCTGGTGGTAATCCATGGGCTGAATACACCAGAAAGTCTTCTCAGCCACTGCAGTCGTCCCAGAATCAGAATCCATATGTACCTTCACAGATGCCTGTCCAGCTAGCTTCACCAACTATCCAGCACCAACCACAGATGATTCCGCAGATGTATTACCAGTCCCCACCGACGCAGTTCTCTGTTCCAAACTTGGACGTGCACCTTATCCAAACGCAGTTTCAACCGCAGCAGCAGCAGCAGCAGCAGCATATAAATGTGCAATCACCGTTTGGGTATGTACCATTAGGACAGCAACAGGTATTCAACAACGGGAATTCAAATACCAATCCGAATGCAAATGCAAATACAAATGCAAATACAAATACAAATGCAAATACAAATACAAATGCAAATACAAATGCAAATACAAATACAAATACACCAAGGAGCCCAGTACAGCCAGTCCAATTACCAAAAATCACTACACAGCTGGCTCCTCAACAAATCCCAGTACATCCAGTACACCCACGCGAAGGAACATTAGTTGACTTTAACAGCAGCAGCAGCAGCAACAGCAACAGTAACAGCAACAGCAACAGCAACAGCAACAACAACAAGAGCAATCCCTCTAGAAAGTTGAATTTAGACATGATGGAGCTGAACATTGGTAATGACAAGCGCCACGATAAGGATGTTGTTACCAAGAAGCGGAACAGTGGTTTGGCGGACGGTCGTTTGAAGTCGTCTAGCGAGGAGCTTGTTGTGGAGGAGATTTCAGTGACTCCACGAAGTTCTTTTGTCGCTGCTAGACGGTCTGGGGAAATGAGTCGTTTGAATTTAAATCTTGAGGAGTTGGATCTGGACGATGATGTTACAGGGGGCATTGCAGCAGGTGGTACTGAGGATGAGAGTGCAGTGGCTAATGATACCAGCGGCAGTGCTGGGGCCATGGATCAAGGTATTAACGATCGCATCAGTAGACGAGCCAGCATCAATACCAAGAGAAGAAGCTCTGCAAAAAAGTCCTCCAGCAAAGATAGACACAGTTTCTTGGGGTTCATATAGCATTAATATAATATATATATATATATATATATATAATACAATACAATACAATACAGAATATAAATCTTGATTATAATATTAATTAAAACAAATGCTATATGATTGATTGATTGGTATGCTCAAATTTCCAAAGCTATCACTGAATCATCACCAGTGATGTAGTAATAGACTCTCTTGAGCAGGTTGAAGAGTTGTGCAGGCAAGTAGCTGAAAATGGCGTATATAGTGAGCGTTAGCAGGACGAGGAAGAAGGTATGGAGTATGAATGCCTCCTCATTGTCTAGCAAGTAGTAAGGCAGGTGGATGTAGTAAAACCAGTAGAGGGAGTTGAAAAAGTTTCTGAATTTTGTGACTAGGAAGAATGAGTTTCTGTCGATCTCCTTGTTGGTTGGGACGTAGATGAATGTGCCGGCCATTGCTGTTATTTTATTACTTTGGTATTATTATGATTAGTTGGTGTTTGTTTGTTTGTTGATGTTTGTTTGTTTGTTGATTATTTATTTTTTTTTTCTTTTTGAGACGCCAAAAATTCTCCTATTTTTTGACCCGCGAATGCATTTTAGAAAATGTCGGGACTCAGTCTATCTATTAAACTACGCTAAAAGGGTAAAAAGCTTAGATCAAGAGATGCTGTGCCGGATGGTCTGGGGTGGGGTATTCCAGTTGATGCTGATCATACTGTATTGTGTTTTATTCTGATAGTCATCCCATGTATAATCTATAATAATCTATAATCTATTATTAGACTATGTATATATAGAGAGCACTCACACTCACACCTAAACCTAAACCTATATACTTAGGGAGGACAAACCTCAAGTTGATTTAAGGCAGGGTGCTCGCAAAGCCAAGGCGTTTGTGTGCAGTGTGCAGTGTGCAGTGTGCAGACCATATAACTAGATATATAATAATACTATATGACTGTAGGCATAGGCATAGGCATAGTCATGGTGATTGCCAACAGTGATGTTCCGGCCTGGGGCCAATGAGAAGCAGCACGTTTCCTGATTGTTTTGACGCCTCTCGCACCGTTTCATGGCCATCCGGCTGTGTGTCTTGTCTTTTGGGCGATGTGAGGTGAAGGAAGGAAGGGGGGGGGAGACATGAAAGGGTCCAGGCCTGGTGCTCCGTGGATGCATGAGGCACACACACAGTTACTGGAAGTGCACTGTGATGACATCATACGCTCAGAGAGTGTAGTTTTAGTTTTAGTCTGTCCGTCTGTAGTCTGTTTTTAGTCTGCGGGCCGGTGCTTCGACTAGATTATTACAACAACCAATTTTTAGTACCGGCCAAAAAGATATTTACGCTCTCACCTCCTCTCAACTCCTCTCCACTCCTCTCCACTCCTCTCCACTCCTCTCCACTCCTCTAGACATCTATCTCTATTCTTCCCAGCCTCTGCTCCTGGCGTGGATGGGTTTTCCACATCTGCACTGGCTGCACTCTCTGTTTGTGGTATTTTCTATTTTCTCTGCACTTGTCTCGATTGGCCAATAAGCGTGCATCCCACTTTTGCTGGTCTGGGGCTGTGCCGAAGACCAGGTTGTCTCTCTCTCTCTCTCTCTCTCTCTCTCTCTGTGTGTGTGTGTGTGTGTGTGTAGCACAGCCAACAACCACCCACCAGGATACACAGTGTTGTAGCACCACTGGATATACACCACTATATACACCACTGGATATACTATATACACCACTGGATGACTTGTATTGTCTTTAAAGCCGTTTTGAAAGGGTCTTCAGGGCCCACAGCACAACTTTTCTTGGCTCTGTAAATCGTCTCGGTTGTTTGAGATTTCTGCTCTTCCGAACTCTCGAAGAAGGGATGCCTGACAGGAGCTGCTGACAGGAGCTGCTGCTGCTGCTGCTGCTGATTTACCACTTGTGGCAGCTCCTGCTGGATGCCCAGGGAAGCACCAGGCAGGCAGGCACCGCTGCGAGCCCCAGCATGGCAATATATCTCGCCAGGAGACATTTTCATTTTCATGCGTCGCTCCATTTATAAAATTGGCCTGCCTGTTCCCATTTCTTCCTCTTGGCATACATATAGTGTTATTATTATCATCATCAACAACAAACAAACACCAACAACAAACACCAACAGGTGTATCGAATAATTAAATGGCTTCCACAAACATGGGGTGCAAGCTCCCTCCTATAGCAAACCTCCTCGAGGGCATCACTGCGCCGGACGCTGACCCCCTCTACAATCCAGGCTACAGCCAGAGCTACGTCCAGAACAGCCAGCACACAACAACGGCCAACAGCAGCCAGAACCAGAACCAGAACTACCCTTCTCCTCCACATCATGTGCTGATTCCCGGGGTGTACCAGTACCCTCACCAGGAGCAGTTCTACTACCACTACCTGTCCCAGTACCAGCACCAGCCTCCTCAGTATCAATACCCGCAACACTACCAATATCACCAACAACAACAGATCCAGCAGCTTAAGCCTCAACAACTCCAACAAGTCGCACAGCAACAACAACACATACAGCTACCACAACAACAACTACTACAGCAGCAGCAGCAGCAGCAGCAGCAGTATACAACAGCAGCAGCAATCCTTCCTCAACGATCACTGCCTTCGCCTGGATCTTCAACCAAAACTACAACCGGAAACTCTGCTAATGGGTCCTCAGCCGGCTCGACTAACGGATCAATAGATTCAAACTCCCCTATTGACCATGACTCTGACACTATAATGGATAATAATGATAATGCTAATAATAATAATAATAATAATAATAATAATGCTGTCGAGGTTATCGATGCTACGCAGATGGACTTTGAGAACCCTTCAATACCAACACTGATTCCTCCACTACAAGATAACCATCACCACCACCATCACATTCGACAAAAGTCTCTGCCAACACACTTTACCACTTGCTCCTCATCCACTCCGTCTCCTCCGCGCCAACCAAAATCACACCCAGTGCCATCTCTTCTCAACCCTCAACCAGTCACATTGGCTCCAGCTCCAGCTATTGCTCCAGTACCAGTACCATTACCAGCTCCAGCTCCAGCTCTAGTGGAGACACAGCAGGCCCCAGCACTCAGGGCATCCCTCACGACAAAGCTCCGCAAGTACAAGTGCAAAGTGTGCGAAAAGTCATTCACCACCTCGGGCCACCTAGCAAGACACTGCCGCATCCACACTGGCGAGAGGAAGCACGAGTGCCCGTTCCCTGGCTGTGGCCAGCGCTTTGCTCGTCACGATAACTGTATGCAGCACTACAAGACCCACAAGAACTCCCAGTCCAGAGGCAAGCGGGCATACAGGAAGAAAAAGGCGTGATGGACTTATATATAATATATATATATATATATATAGCTGTTGTATATAGCTATTGGGTATAACGGTTTACGGTATCGGTTAACAGAGTAATGGGTTTTACTTGGTTTGGATTATAATAAATATCCTTGTAGGTAGGTATTAATTATGCACTAGCCACATCTCATCTCTCTGCTCAGCTGCTCCGCCACATTCGATGTCCGAATCCGGACGTTTGTGGCTGGTGAGCGCTGCCAACAAACAGGAAAAACTCTGGAAAATAAAAAATCTGGAAAGAGGTGTTTAGTTTAGTTTAACCAGCAAGACAAACACCAAAGCGTTGTTGACCTTGTTACGTTACAGAGTCATTCGAGAGAGTCAACACAGGCTATAGGCCACACCAGTTGCAGTCACACAGTGCACACAGGGCACAGACTATATACACACATAGAGAGAGAGAGAGAAAGAACTACAAGCATAGATAGAATATGAGCATCAACAAGTACAAGATACCCACAAAGCACCGCTCCTCGTCCTCGCTCTCGCAGAGATCTTTCACCATCAATCCCAACCTGATATTCGAAAGCGAGGAGGCCATAGAGGATGATGACCTGAGATCCATCGACTCGCCAAACTTGCTAGCCACCTCTGTCGAGGAGAACAGACTGCTTCCTTCAACATCTACAATTTCACTGCTCTCTTTGTCCAAGGAGTCGCATTCCCCTGAGATACTACCATCTTCTTCAGCTTCTAATAATAATAATAATAATAATATCAACAACAGCAACAGCAACAGCAACAGTATGATCCCATGCCACAAACGCACTACTTCAAGAACATCCTTCTCCACACAGAGGAGCGGGTCCTACCACCACCGTCACACACACTACATGCAAAAGAGAATGCCTCTTCCTCCACCAATCCCAATCATTAGAGGCAGCGGCAACAGCATCCAATACAACACTAATTTTAATATTAATAATAATAATAATAATAACAACAACAACAATAATAATAATAATAATAATAATAATAATAATAATAATAATAATAATAATAATA
>JAJLVY010000027.1:0-39179 GCA_030570475.1 Liangdongia dendrica
CCCCCCCCCCCCCCCCCCCCCCCCCCCCCCCCCCCCCCCCCCCCCCCCCCCCGCTACAAAATCAGGATGGGTTTCAACCTAGGAGGCGTGGGAAGCTTTTGGTATACTCTCGCTTCTGTGCGTCCACTGTGTCTACCCAAAGTGATTGTTATTGTTATTGTTCGTATTCACGAGCGCAGCACTAGTGTTCTGGCAACATATTATTCTCATTCCCGTGGAAAGACTCGGGCCCTATGTAATAATACATGAGCTTCAGTCTGCTTTCGAACAAGGGCTAATTGTTTTTGATGTGGTTACATTGAACCTTGTCCTTCCTTGTTCAAGAGTTGGCGCTAGCTTTGTTAATATTATTAACACGGAAATGTGAGACAAGAGAGTAGTAGGTGGGTGCACTTGTTCGTTCTAGAGTGCCTTCACTGTTGTAGACGGGGGAGTTGTGGGACTTTTACTGAGGTTTACTGCGCAAGCATTGACAATCTCTCAACTTTTATTTTTGATCTTCGCTTGCGTTTGACGTTAAACGGTTATGGTTTCCTTTTCGGCTGATTCTTGAAATTTTTAGTGCGATGAGATGGGATGGGATATCCCCTAGCACTGGATTATCCGCTTTTATTCGAATACAGCGAATACAGCGACTACAGTATATTTTAATTACATGCTCAGGGGTAAAGAATGATGCTTGTAATAATAATCATGAAAGAAATTTGTGTGTTTCTTGTCAAAATAATCCGAGTGGTGGTTGGTGAGAGAAGTGAAGGACATGATGGTGATGTTTGTTAGCTTAATTCTTAATTCTTAATTCTTCTTAGCAGCTTCGGCTTTACGAAGCTCATCTCTTGTAGCATAGAACAAGACCTCAGCGTGGTCTGTAGCTTCATCCATTTCATCAATGTTCTCACCTTCCAATGGGTTAGCTCTGTTCTTTGGTGCGTATTGGTAGATCAAATCAACCCAGTCTCTCTTTACATCATTATAAGGGTAGTAGTGGAACAGCAAGTTGTCAGCAGTGGCTGCTAATCTCTCTTGTTCCCACTTGTGCTGGTCTTCCTTTGAAGGCAATTGTTTGGCATTGGACCAAACACCTGCAAGAGCTGCCGCACTGGCCTCGATGGTGTGGAAGTTTAGTGAGGAGATACAAACGCCAGCAAACCCAAGGGTTGGGTATTCAATGTCAAACGTATCATAGTATAGACCTGGGACTCTAGAAGAGTTGGTGGTGGAGTTCTTGTACCCGTTCTTGGTAATTTGCAAGTACTTTTCACTTAGGAATGGGTAGTAGTAATGGTAACCGGTTGCAAAAACAATCTTATCAACGTCTTCCAATTTAGAGCCATCTTCAAAGTAAACAGTCTTGCCATCAATTTTTTGGATTCTTGGCTTGTTGTTTGTGTATGATTCAGCAGCTTTCTTCAACCATGGGAACACTTCGTCCTTGTTTGGAGTTCTGGAAATAGTTAGAGATTTTGCAATTGGGTCAATGTATTGAATGATATCAATACCTGATAGAGAGGTACCAACAACAACAACGTTCTTGTCTCTGAAATCCTCAGCTTCTCTAAACCATTTTGGATGAACAATGGATGACTGATCAAAGGTGTCAATACCTGGAATGTATGGGATGTATGGAGTTGAGTAGTGACCAGCAGCAACAACAACAGCATCAAAAATCTCCTTGTACCAAGAGTCCTTACCGTCAACGGTTTGTCTCAAAGTCAACTCCCATTTACCATCAGCAGTTTGTTCAACTTCTTGCACTTGTGTGTTCAATCTGAAATGGTTGAGCAACTTGTTCTTTTCAGCAAAATCGGTCAAAACAGTGGTAACATCATTGTAGCCCACCAATGGTTGGAATTTGGCATTCTTCTTAGATGGATCATACTCGATGGATGAGAATCTCAAAAATCTTGCAGGAACGTTGGAGTACAAGTCTGGGTACACAGCAGAGGTTCTCCATTGTGACTCGTTGTCAGCAGCACTCTCGACAACCAATGGTGACTCAAGAGTGTTTTCATCGCTCAATCCTTGTGGAGTCACAATCTTTGGGTGGATGGTGGATGCTTGGTAGTAGTCGGTTTTAGTCCAGTCTTGTTTTGGATAGTCAGCCTTGTCGACGCTTGTTGCCCAAACACCACCGACGGCGTTCTTTTGCTCAAAGCCAACAACCTTGGTGAATTGTGGGCTTGTAGGCTCTGCTCCCTTGACTGTAGTAGAGCCGTCAGCAGCGGTATGTAGCAGCTCGTAGACGGTAGCCAGGCCACCAGGACCACCACCGATCACAGCGACAGAGTGGACGTTAAAAGACATATTTGTTGTTGTTGTGTGTTGTACTGTATTTGTGTTTGTGTGTACTCTTCGAGCACCAGTAGAGCAGGGCAGGGCAGTAAGCAGATGGTACCGTTCGACTTTTATATATCGCACTCGCATGCCTCTGCGCCTGTCTCGAGCAACGCATCTCATCCAGATTCCAAGAGTGTTTCGACCTCTTGATGGCATTGTCCCTCTGGATCTCGTCATCGTGCGCCGCCGCCACAGTTTCCCCAGGCGGAGGAAGTTGATTTCCAGGCGGACACATCAGCCATTTGAGGACCCATTTGAGGACCCTTTCCATGCTTCACAGGAAGAACTGCTCGTCCTTGAAGTCAAACAGCCTCCAGAAGTCGTCCGGGCCTGTGCTGCTGTCCGCGCCAAACTCGCCCTTCACGAGTGCGTCGCTCAGCTGGTCGAGACGAGCATAGTCACCATCCGTGAAACTGTAAAAGTCGCCATTGTTGTGGAGATTGTCACTGCTGTAGTCGACTGCATGGCTCGTGTTATTGTTGGTCTGAGCATGGGCGTTATTAGTAGGCGTGCTGCTGGCATTCGTAGTTGGGACACCACTATTGTGTGAAAAGTGGCCCATCTGAAGTGGATAATGCTGTTGCTGCTGATGCTGCTGATGCTGGGTGTGCTGATGCATTGTCTGTTGTGGTGGAATATTATGAATACTTTGTGGCACAGGAGATGGCACTGCTGTTTGAGCGCCTGCAACAGAAATGGAAGGGCTGATGGCTGTACTTTGCAGCTGGTGCCGTGGTTGTTGTTGTTGTTGTTGTTGTTGATGATGTTGTTGATGATGTTGTTGATGATGATAATGATTCTGCGGCTGATCTTGATCCTGAGGTGGAGTGTTTTTTCTCTTAATATGTCTTACAGCCTCGTGGTCATCTCTTTCATGTAAAGGAACACCAGTTGTGCCATTTGTAAATGATTCAGCCAATGAGTGATAAGTTGTAGAGTGTGAATGTGCTGGTCCTGTATGAATTGGCGGTACTTGTTCTGCACCATTGTTGTTTAAAACCTGCGAGTGTTGATTGACAGATGTCGGAACACCATTGTCATTGGCACCTTGTGTAGAAGGGGATGGTGTATACTGAACGCCATTATGGTTACTGGTGTTGTTTGCATCATAATTAGCATTGTGATGGTGATGATGATTCTGCTGCTGCTTCTGGTTGTTATTGTCAGTAGCTGTGTTATCACCGTTCAATGAATTAGCAATTGTGTCATTGAGTGACACTTTCTCCAAATTGTTAAATACATTCTCATTCTTTAAAAACGTTGTCAGGTAAAAGTAAAACAACAGTCTAATCTTTAACAACAAATGGTTCCCCTTGTACTTAAAGGCACTTTGCTCCAAAACTTTTAAAAGCGGCTGTAATGAGGCAAAATCAAAATCATACTTCAAGTAATTAATAGTCTTCAACAGCAATGCAAAACAATACATCACCCTCCCAATAATAATCAATGGCATATTACCATAGTCAGCAATACTCAATGCACTAAACGACTGCAATGCCTTTGAACACACATTCAAACATTTCAAACTTAACTCTGGCCCAGTATATTTGGAGTACAAGAATGCTTCAATCGAGTATGAAAACCCTTGAAACAGTTCATCCTTCATTGTGGTTTGTTGTTCTTTCAAATTTTCAATCTGACCTCTGAAATACTCCATCAATGAATAATTGTCCAAATCAGCACCAACACTCAAAAATACATGAACCTTCTCTAATATACTAGTCAGTTTCGAAAAAACTGCAACAGTCCTCATCTTGATGTCCGGTGAATTCATCAATGCGTTATATGACTCCTCCATATATGGCGACCATGTAACTTGTAATTTTCTTCTTAAAAACAATGAATATCCAATAGAAGTAGCATATGTAATCATGTGCAAGCATCTATACTCCTCCTTAAAAGGATCATCAACAAGGTTCGAAATTTGAATGGATCCTTCAGCTCTGTTTGCAACATAATATGGTCTACCTGTAAACCCCAAATCTTGAACCATGTTAATACACAGCGAACTCAAAATATGATACCGACGAGTGTGGAACAACTCTGAAGAATTGTACCATATAGATAAAAGTGATAAGCACTTGAGCAGTTCAATTGACTTGTTACCCATCACCAGCACTTCATGAGAGGCCTCTTCAATAGCCAAATGTTCAATCTCAACCGAAGTGTTAAAATCAGCTCCCAGTGCAGCATCTGCTGTAATTGCAACAGACATTACAGTAGTGAACAAATATGGTGTATATGTTCGTAATTCACCAAGATCAATCGGAACTTGAATGAATGGATATCTACTATAAAACTTTTCATGATAGGAGTTCAGCAGTTTGTGTGCTTGCTCAAGGGACAGCAGTCCGTTATCCACAATATCAATGTGTGTTCTCATGCTCTTTTTGTAACGAACTTCAGCACCACTAGTTACAAGATTAGAAATATCAAACAATGACTTGGAATCAAGTAATGACTCAATCTCTTCTCTCTTTGTCTTTTGTTTAAGCTTCCTCTTCTTAGCACCCTGTGCATAATCAAACTCTGCCCGCAGTGGAGCATTGGCACTAGATGGTGGAATCGCAGAGGATGGAGGAGTAGCATTGGGACTCTCAACCGCTGTGTCATCTGGGGTTACATTAGGCATCGATTTTAGCTGGTGCAACCGATTTGTCAACTTTTCAATCTTCAGCTCTAGCTCACTTACACGGTCATCAGGCTTGCGCTTCTTGCGACTCTGAGTCGTGTCAATCTCGCATGGTATTTTCTTCTTGATGCAGCGCACGCATGGCGAGTTGAGGTCGGTTGGGTCTGATGGTACGCACTTCACCTTTAAAGAATGACAGGACTTACAAGCCACTGCACGACGACGAGTCGTTATTGTTTTCTTCTCTCCCATCATACGAGTGTAATATTCCCCTTATTCCAAACACAAACGTCAAACACTTTTGATTAGGAATAAATCCAGCTTTAATACACTGGATAATCTTGATCTTGCTTGTTTACAAAAGCTTTAACAACTTCTAGGAGTTTGATATGTCTTTTGGGTTGTATCTCTAGAATACCGATCTATATCTCAACAATTATTTGGAAGTTTAAGAACCTTGATGTATCATATAATATTCTTTTGGTTCTTTGATCTATTTTCTTTTGTCTCTGAATAATCGGTAAGACCCGCACGATGATTATGTCATGTATTACAAATCATTATAACCTCTTTTGACTTTGTAATAATATTTATTAAATAGGATTAGAGCATACATTTTTAAAAGTAATTCAGTACATTAGTGTAAAAGCACAGTGGAGATGCAAGTGTTAAAAAGGGGATGGTAAAGTAGTATGAAGACAAATAATAAATGAAGGGACGAAAGAAACACTGGTCACCAGTATCTATGAAGAAACTGTATAATACTAATAAAACAGAGGGTTCATTAATTCATGAAAATGGAATGTGTTCTGAGATGTGTATGTGTGCTTTTGTTTTAAAAAAACAAGAAGAGAATATAACATGAAATATAATCAATCGATTCATCTGTAGTGTATGAAACTGTAATGGGTTTATTGTTGCCAAATCACCTTCTTTGTGAAATTAAATAATAGTGGGGAAAAAAAAAATAATAATAATAATGATAATGCACTGTGTCTGTTTGTGTTTTTGAAATTCTTTTCTTTTTGGTGTTGTTCTTGATAATCTTGTGTGGTGAGTGATACTTTTCTATTTCTTTCCACTAGCACCAGCTCTGTTGTGTGTCATATGACTTTGAACCAAATGACCAGCAGCCAAGGCACTACACAAAGATAGTTCACCGGCAAGAACAATGGAAGCAATAATCTTGGCCAATTGACGGGCATTTTCACCGGGAACGTCAGCTGGACCGCGGACACCCAATAGTTCTAACATAGAACCTTGTGGCTCCAAGATTGTACCACCACCAATGGTACCAACTTCAATGCATGGCATGGAAACAGAGATTTGCAAGTCACCATTGGCAGTTTCCTTCATCAATGTTATACATTGAGAAGATTCAACGTTTTGTGCAGGATCTTGACCAAGAGCTAGGTAGACAGCTGTTAACAAGTTGGCAGCATGAGCATTGAACCCACCAACTGAACCAGCCATGGCTGAACCAATCAAGTTCTTGTTAATGTTTAATTGAACTAGGGCTTTAACATCACTTTTCAAGACCTTTCTAACACTTTCTTCTGGAATAATAGCTTCGGCAACAACACTCTTACCACGACCTTCAATCCAGTTGATAGCAGCTGCTTTCTTATCGGTACAGTAGTTACCAGAGACAGAAACGATTTGCATATCATCCCAACCAAATTCTTCAACCATTTGCTTTAAAGAGAATTCGACACCCTTGGAAATCATATTCATACCCATAGCATCACCAGTGGTAGTACGGAATCTAATGAATAGCAAATCACCAGCGAGAGCAGTTTGAATGTGCTGTAAACGAGCGAATCTAGAAGTAGAGTTGAAAGCCTTCTTGATAGTAGCTTGACCTTCTTCGCTGTCCAACCAAATCTTACAAGAACCAGCTCTAGCCAAAGATGGGAACTGAACACATGGACCACGAGTCATACCATCCTTAGTCAAAACAGTTTCAACACCACCACCCAAGTTGATGGCCTTACAACCACGCATGGCAGAAGCAACCAAACAACCTTCAGTGGTAGCCATTGGGATATGGTAAGGCTTACCGTCAATAATCAAAGGACCAGCAATACCAACAGGTAGGGGCATAAAACCAATAACATTCTCACAACAGGCACCAAACACTCTGTCATAGTCATAATACAAGTATGGCAATTTGCTTGTTTCCAAAACAGGAGCATCAGCCAATTTAGCAATAGCTTTACGACGAACAACAACAGCACGAGTAGTGTCGCCCAATTGTTTCTCTAAAGCATACAATGGCAACTTAGAAGCAGTGACTAGAGAAACAATTTCATTGTCTTGCAAACTCTTAACCTTACCATCCTTCAAGATAGTAACCAAGTCATCAAAAGTGTGTTCAGAGACAGGTTCGGACTCATATGGACAAGAAGAATTTTCAATTGATTTAGAGCTCTCAGTTGGATTTTCGGAGTTTGAGGATAAAGTTGCAGATGATGGAGTTGAAGCAGATGTACTGGCAGCTGGAGAAGCAACAGGTGCTGTAGACTTAGCTGTTGGTACCTTGGTTGGTTGCTTTTCAAACTCGGAATCAATAGACAAAGAGTGAAAACGAGCAACATTTAACAAGTAAATGTTGATGGAAATAGAAATGGCAAATGCAAACAATAAGAACTTGGAAATAAACTTGTCACGAATACCAACACTGATGTAGTTGAAACCGCTTAAAACGAAATCTTCGATTTGAATAGAAACCTTAGATGGCAAGAAGAATCTAGCTGGGTATAAAGATATGACAGTTCCTCTTGAACCAGCTGGAACATTTTGGAAGATCTGTTCACCAAGAGCAAAAGTCTCGTTGAATTCTTCAGTGGACTTGATGTCATACAACCAAGCAGAACCTAGACCGTATAGGTGGAAACCAATAAAGGCAGAAATTGCCAAAATTTTGAAAGCACTTAAAATAGAATTCTTTTCGTTTGTGTTGTAATCTTCATCTATGTCAACATCCTTCAAGATCCCATCAACAGTAGCCTTAGCCAACCCATCTTCTTGTAAAGTTTGCTTCAAAACTGTAGATCTGTGAATGTGGTTGATTTCCAATTTCAAGGATAAAATCGCAGAGTAGAAAGAAGCAGTGGTTAACACATCGAATGACAAAATCAAAGCTGACAGAATGCAGAAATTACGCAAACCCTCCAAATGGGAAGCATAGATCGCACAACCAACAAATGCAGCAATAACCAATAGATGGTCATGCAACAAAGCAACACCTTGTTCTTTAATGGCAGTATAGATTGCACTCGAAGGACCATTCTTCATGTATTTGCTGGAGGAGTATTGAGTCAAAACTTTCTGAGTCAAAAAGGACTTGTGCTTAAACCCCACAGTGGCGACCAAAAATGGCAAACCTTCAGTCAAACTTAGAATTGGAACTTCTAGTCCCAAGTATCTTGTAGTTGTGTACAATCCAAACAAGAATGCAAAGAATGAAGAAACAAGAGCACTAAATGCCAACCAAAACTTGGAGCCAGACTTTCTCATTTCGTAAAACAGAGAAATAAAAGTGTACCACATGGCGGTGTAGGCAGCAGTAACGACAGCGATATCAAAATTTTCTGCGCCCTGAATCAAGTTCATGAGACTATTTGAGTAGTTTTTCACGAAATCAGAGTATTTATTCAATTTTGCATGCAAACCACGGTATTCCCAAACAGTACCATCTTCAGAAACAAGTTGAGTTAACGCGTCAATCTCACGTTCAGCATCTTCAGAAGCTTCAGCAACAACCAATCTCAACTGGGAATCGTGTTCATCCGCAAAACTGCCAGCAATTTCTGGAATTTGCAAGTCGCCAACTCTCTTAAATTGAAATGGCACGACATTGTAATGTTCAACTTCTGGACTTAATTTTGACAAGTCATCGACCTGGACCCACCCATCAGAGGAAGCGCTGTGGTAAAAGTTCACCACATCAGCAGAGCTTGTAGTGGCTGTGGTGTAACCAGAGATAATTCCGTCGCTCATGTACTCTTGGATGATGCTCAAGTAGGCGATGGATGCGACAAACGAGGTGATTATCAGCGTGTGAATTGGGTGTAGCGCTGAGACCTTACCGACTGACGCCAGCAGATTCGCCAGCGACTTCAATAGTTTCTCAAAGACACGCAACATCTCTTGTTCTTCTTTCGTAGAATCTTCGTGTTGTTCAAAGAGAATTCTTGTGCTGGATGAGATTTTTGTTGATGTTATGTTGGATCTCAAAAATTTCGTTTAGAAAATTTTGTAATTGTGCGAGAAAAAAAAAACTTACTTGAAAAAAAGAGGAGATTAGTTTGAAACCTGTTGTGGGGATTATTGGGGATTATTTGTTAGACAACGGTACATTAAAATGTGGGATTCGAAACCCACAGACGTTAAGGATTCTAGTAGTATAATTTATACACCAATGAATGAACTGTGTTAGATCAATATGCCAGCATTACGTACCATTATGCAACTCTACATAAACTTCAATAGCCAACTACAATATCGATTTAAAAAAAAACTTAACATCGTAAATATGAATAATTAGTAGTCCAAGTCCCTTATATATATATATATATAATATTTTATAATTATATCCCCAAAGAAAGAATTATTGTATGACATTCAGTTATCAAACTTGACTTATTTCAAAGAAACCAACTTGACATCAAAAGTCAAATCAGAGTTTGGTGGAATGGCACCTGGAGCACCTCTCTTACCATAAGCGTAAGCAGATGGAATGTTAACACGACGTTCACCACCAACGGCCATACCAGCAATACCGACATCCCAGCCCTTGATGACTTCACCCTTACCCAAGGTGAAAACAAATGGCTTACCACTGGTGTTCTTGTCGAAAACAGAACCGTTCTTGGTCAACTTACCAATGTATCTCATACCAACTCTGGAACCGTTTTTGGCAGTTGGGCCCTTACCAACAGTACGGTCTTCAATGACAACACCGCCAGCTAAAGTCTTGGTGGTAACCTTCTTACCAGAAGCCTTGGTTGGGCCTTGTTCCAAATCCTTCTTGAATTCAACAGCCTTGGCAGCAGCTTCAGCTTCTCTGGCCTTCTTAGCAGCTTCCTTCTTTTGCTTCTTGGTCAACTTTGGTTCTGGCTTTTCCTCTTCCTCTTCTTCAACTTCTTCAGCGGCACGCTTCTTGTTGTTTTCCTTCTTGGCCTTCTTGATCTTCTCTAGAGCCTTTTCAGCCTTTTCAGCTTCTTCCTCTTCAACCAATTCTTCAATCTTGGCTTCAACATCGCTTTCATCTTCCAAGTCGTTGATATCGTAGTCACCATCAATCAATTCATCTTCATCAGGAGTCAAGTCATACTCATCTTCTTCTTCATCATCAGAACCAAAATCTTCTTCATCATTGTCATATGGGTGTTCAACCAAGTTACCGGTCAAATGAATTGGGTAGGAACCAGTAACAACGAAGTAAACTTCTTCATCTGGATTGATGGTAATATCCAAAGTTTGTTGGTATTGGAACTTTGGAGACAAGGTACAGATAACAAATTCTTCGACATCATCCTCATCCTCATCCTCATCTTCTTCATCGTCGTCTTCTTCATCATCTTCAGATTCTTCAGATTCTTCTTCTTCAACCTTCTTGGACTTCTTAGACTTCTTCTTTGGTGCTTCTTCTTCTTCTTCTTCTTCAGATTCCTCATCTTCTTCAGCTTCATCGTCAAGTAGATCATCTTCAGAGTAGTCATCAAATTCGTCATCAACTGGTTGAGAACTCTTGATGACTCTCAAAGTAGATGGCTTTTCTTCATCATCAATGGCGTTTTCTGGATCAATAGCAGCCAAGGTCAAGTGAATGGTGACTGGGACTTCAGCTTCAATAGCTGGGGTTGGGTTGAATGGTTCCAGAACCAAATTATAAGATTCCAATGGTAGCAAACAAGACATTGTGATTGAGTATTATATGTATGTGATTAGTGAATGTAACAAAAAAGATTTGTTGTTAGTTCTGATTCAACTTGTGTCTCTTGTAAAATGGTACTTTTACTAGTTTTTATAACCAAAAAAATTTTTTGGAGAAGTTTCTTTTTATTTTTCCCAATCGGGTAATGCGATGACATTGTTGTAGAAACGTGATGAAAATGTAATGAAAATGGGCTAAAGATCCAATTCAACAAAGCTCTAGTGGATTCTATTATTTTACTTAGCTTTGGTTTGTGTTATATCCCCAATGAAATCATCTCAGTCGCGTTTTTATCGCACTTTGTTATATTACCATGTCATTTTCGAATAATGTGACATCAGAGATGCTAATAAACTCCATCAAAAAATTGTAATTTAGCCATTGTGACAAAATCCAAAGATCACACAGATCAATGGATGTGGCACATGGCTCAGAGTGGCTACATGGCACTATTCTAGTTCAGATTTTAATCTAAATCACCACTTTGGCCCGATTTTTTTCGCTCTTGTTGTAGAACTTCCTTACAAGCCCTAATTCTTTGTCTACGTTCATTTCACTTTACAAATTTGCAACTTTATATTCATTCAAATTATCAAAGACAAAGCTAACTTAGAACTTCAACAAGTGTGGTCTGTCACCGTTCTTTAGAGAGAAAGAAGCAGACAAGTATTGCTTCAATAGTGGGGTCTTCTTGATTTGAGTTAATAGAGCAGCGTCAACAGTCTTTTGGTCAGCAACACGTTCAGCCTTGATTTCCTTCTTGGCTTCACCTTCACCGAAGAACTTAGCTTCAGACTTGGCCTTCTTGGAGTCCTTTTCTCTGGCAAAGTAAGCAACATCGAACTTCTTGACATCAACAGCAGAAACGTCAACCTTGGTAGAGGTAGCAATGACGTATCTGGCATTAACACGACGCAATGGAACACCGTTGACCTTGAATGGACCAGAAACCAACAAAGTGTTGTCTTCCAAGTGCTTCAAGTAAACAACTCTCTTACCACGGAAACGACCAGCCAATAAGATCAAGACGGTACCTGGAACCAAAGAAGCTCTCAACTTTTGTGGACGAGCAGTCTTTCTGGTCTTCTTAGCGACTGGGGCATCTTCAGCTGGATACCATTTTGGAGCCTATAATTATTCTCGTTAGTAAATCTGTAAACAAATTTGTTGAATGTGAAATGGTGCATTAAGATATAATAATCTTCAAAACAAGAATAATGAATATGGGGAACTTTGTGTAATAAAAATAAAAGTACGCTACCATATTAAAGGGTGCTTATTGTGTACATGTCTCATTTGTGCTGTATTTTCTCTGGTTTGTGACTTGTATGTTGATAATTTCCAATATTTTGATAAAACAGTTCAGTGCTTCATAGTGATCACAAAAAATGGCCAAAGGCATATCCATATTCAGGCGTTCTTGAATGATATTATACGTCTCCACTCTTGCAATAACCACTTACCAATTGAGCGCTCATTTTGTATATAATTTGTGCGTTATTGGTGAACTAATACAACCGGCTAGGTATTACCAAAGGCTTGAAATCTTCAACACCTAGTGTGAGTCCCTCGAAATTATTCCAGTATTCAATTTACGCTGTGTCCGCGTAATACGTGGTCCGCTAGCTTTACGCCCCAGAAAATTATTGAGTCGCGCAACACTTTTTTAAGAAAGCAAGGAAACGCAGTCACAGATCAACGTCCAGATTGGTGTTAAGGTGTGATGATTTATGTTGATTCTGATGTTAGAACTGCTTGCTGCTTCTAGTTTATGACGCATTATCAAAGAATACAAACATATCAATCACTACAGTCACACATTTAAAATCATACTCAAATTTAATAAAAACAGTTTTTTTCTTCATGTCCATAAACCAATACTTAATCAACAGGAACTTAGTTACCTGGGCTGTATCTGAAACTAACAACAACTGTACCAGAACCCAAGGTCAATGTTATGTCACGAGGACTGTCAACAACTTCAGACAAAGTAACACTAGCATTCCCTAATTCTTCATCCTTGGCAAACTTATGTGTAATAACACCACCAAACACTAGCTTAGTATCTTTTGGGGCATTGAACGAAACTTCCTCATCCCATCTAATAGTATCATTACTAGATTTCACATTCTTGGTCTTGTAAATTTCTTTTAGTCTGTTGTTTGATGCAATAGAAACTCTCAATTGTGCATGTGGACCCAAGTTGTGACCTGAACGGATAATCAACTTACCTGGTGTACTATCTTGTCTGGTAGTTGAAGCATATGATGGGGCAAATGAAGCTTGCGATACTTTACGTTGGTGTTGACCTGGAGTTGGAGGCTGGCTGAATGAGTTGAGAGGTGGTTGAACAGGTGAAGAAACACTGTTTGACCCATTGTAACTTGCTGCACTTGCACCAATAGCAGCACCACCAGCAATACTAGCACCAGAACTCTTTGCTGGAGTAGCTGATGGGGTGTTACCAACAGCTGGGGTAGCTGAGTTAGAAGCAGTGGCATTGGATGCTTCACGGTGATGGCCAAAACCTAAGTGGTGATGGCTTGAGGATTGTGTAGCCTTGGATTCAGCAACAGATGCATTATCTAGGGATGCACGAGGCTGATCAAGAGACTTTCTGCTCTTCTTACCACCCAAAACACTCTTAAACAAGGAACCACCCTTACTGGCGGCACCACCCACAACACCTGTAGCAACGCCAGCGGCACCACCGACGACACCACCTGCCAAATCAGCAGCAACGCCAACACCCTTTATTGGAGCACCAGCCAAGCCTGCTAGCTTATCAGAAGCAGAGTTACCACCAATTTCAGAACGAGCATAGCCTGGTGTAAATGTAACTCTTAGACGAGCAATACCTTGTGGTTGTAATCTAACATTAACAACTTGTGGTTCCCCAGCTTGCAGTTGTGATAAATCAAGCTGACTATAACCTAGCAAATCATTTTTGCCGGTTCTGTCCCAATCATAAACCTTGAAATCAATTGCTGTTCTGCTTCTAGATTGAACAGGAATGACTGTTGCTTGATTCCATTGTGGACTTAAAGTCTTTTTGACAATTTCTGTCTTGAAAATTTCCACGCCCTCGACTTCAATGGTGGCAAATGGATCAGACTTACCGTTACTGTCATGAACAGCTAAATCTTGTGCATCCAATATTTCAATTTTGGCCTTACCAGTATCCAAAATAGTTTCACTTGATGGTAATTTAACGGCAGATGGGGTATATTCAAATTGAATTTTCAAGTGAGCACCATTAATGTTCAAGCTGTATGGTTTATAGAAACCATCCTTCAAGACTTGGACAGTTGGGAATGATTGTTCGGAAACAACATCGTCCTTGTCTTTAACATTGGCCTTTTTGGAAACTCTGAAGATTATATTAGAGTTGTCAAGATCACGAATAAATGCGTCACCAACATCAGTATGAATGGTGGAACCAGCAGAACGACCTGAAGTGAATGATGGAGCAGCAATATCATCTAATAAAATTTGAATAAAACTATCTGCTCTCTTGACAGTACCGCCAATTAAGTGAATGCCCAAAATACCAGATTTGTAGTTCAACAATTCTTCAAGAGATAGCTTTTCCTTACTCTCGCCTAAATCTTCTTCTTCATTGTCTTCAACTTCAATCCATTCATAGTCATCTGGGGTCTTCTTATATAAAGCTTCCCATTCTTCTAGTTCCTTGGCTTGTTTAGCCTTCTTAGCAGCAATAGTTTCCTTCTTGGCCTCCAATGCATCTAGTTCGTCAACGGAGTAAACAGGAACAGCTGGAACGAAGGATAGAGAGTAGTTAATACGGCCCTTTTCCTTACCATTTTTGAAAGCCAGTTTAGAAGTGATAACCTTTTGAGAACCATCGGAAAACAAATAAGAGCCTTCATCATTCTTTTTAACAAAAGTACTAACAGGAATATTAACAGAACCCAATGTACGATCTTTAGTCATGTTTTGATAGTCCATAGCTTCAAGAGTCAAATGCTGGTTTCTAGAAGTTATAGGAATGTAAATAACCTGGTTAAAAGTGGCATCTAGAGTATCATCAAAGTAGGCAGTTTGGAATTTCAATTTATTGTTTAGCAAAACCTTAACGTAAGGATCAACCTTACCAATTTTTTCCAGGTTTTTCAAATCCTCAACACTTCTGATGTAGACTCTAGCAGCACCAATTGGTTGAACGTAGTTAACAGTTTCAGCAACACCAGACAAAGAGATTGGCTTCCACAAAGCGGTAATACGGACTCTACCTTGTGGGGACAATTCGAAAACATCATTACCATCAGCAACATCAAAGACAATACTCTCAAGATCCTGTTCGTAAGTAGCAATTGGAATGTCACCATCGATACCAGCTTCACTAATAACCAATTTCACTTTAGCATCAGATTTCTCGGTAACCAAAACTTCATAAGTTTCTTCCCATGCAGGTTCGTTGGCACGTTTCATAGTTCTGTAAGTCTTGACTGGTTTGTCATTAATGAACAATTCAGCCTTTGGATTCAATTCACCAACCAAGTTGTGAGAAATATCCAATCCCTTAGCTTGATGCAAAGTAAACTTCAAAACACCAACTTCGGAATCTGGGACATCAGTATCAACATCCTTAGTTTCCTCTTCACCGGCAATCTTCTTCTTAGTCAAAACTGGGTACCATTTAACATCATATGTAAGAGTACCCTTCTTCTTACCAGCAAACATAACAGGTTTGGTGATGTTATTGTAGGAGTCCTTTTGCATCAAATCGTTCATATCAAAGGTGTGGTTGGCAAACAAAGAAGCTTTCTTCTTTTCGACATCAAAACTGTACAAATCAAAGTTCAAGTTCTCTTGCATGTTTTTAACCAAAATGTACTTGGTCTCAGCCCATCTTGGTGTGGATGTGTTAGCCTTCACTTCGGTACGTTCAAATCTAGCAGAATCACTATCAGTGTATAGTTGGACATATGGGTTGATGGTTTCCTCCTCAGAAGTCAAACTATCAGCACCCTTAACAGTAACAGCAGCAACACCAACACAGTCCTTGACAGCATTGGCCATAATTTCTTCGACATCAACATCCAAATGGTTTGGTGCATAGAGCATTGGACCAGCATTACTATTGATGATAGTAGTAATCAATGTAGATAAACCAGGAATCATTGACATGATATCCAAACCGAAAGTATCACCACCAACTGGCTTCAAGGCAAAATCAATTTTTGGTGGTTCCAACAAGGAGACAGAAACCATTTTAATATGAGGGAAGTTCAAGGACAATTTCAAAGTGACTTTCATACGACCAGCAACGTTCATATCTTCGACAAGAATTGGCAATTTTTTCGAAACAAAACCTTTACCAACTGTAACACCAAGAGCGACCTTTGGGTTTTTCTTTGTTTTGATTTCACGTTTGGTCATATCAGAAGTATCATTTGGAGTGAAGGAGAAGGCCCAATCCATTTCAATGGTGTCGTTACCTTTCTTAGTGTAAGACTTGATAGAATCAATTCTTGGTGCCTTGGTACCCAAATTAAATTCATCCAAAGACAAAGCATCAATACCATAACCAGGAGCCAAATCCTTCAAAGTGTCATTGGCAATAGTTTCAACAGTTTCAGACAAAGCAGGCATGTAAATGACCCAGAACTTGGACAAGAAGTTGTTTAACCAATCCATAGATTCAAACTTCTTCTCCAGTTCTTCAGCAGCTGCAACTCTTTGGATATCATCCCTGACGTTTCTCTTGAAACGACGAATTTCAGCACGGTAAACAGAAGCAGTACATAATAAAACAAATCCAAAACCAAAAATACCGTATTTCCATCTAGCAATAAGCCAGGCAAAGAAACAGTTCCCAACAATCAAAACAGTGTTCCAGTAGAAATCAGAATAGAATTTTTCCAAAATGTATGTTTTCACCAAGCCAATGTGTGCGATGAACCCGGCATCATATTTCATACGTTCAGTAAAGGACCCAATCTTTCTCCATGGGAACTTGTCTTCTGGGGCAGTAGTTGATGTAGTCCCTGTGCTAGCAGGAACCTCGGCTTTGGAAGAAACACTGGCACTACCTGGCGTAGTGGCACTTGTGGTTGAAGAGGATGGTGTACTCTTGTTTATTGACTGATTAACAGGAGCACCAACCTTGCCAGTCTGGGGCTAAACGGCTGTTAGTATATAATGTATCCATCTCCGAAAGTGTTATATTATAAGCTTACCTTTGTACTCATCGTTAACTCAATTCCTCAATTGTTGGCTCTTGTTGATAAGTACAATTGAATTGTAAAAAAAAGTAACTTGTTAGCGTTGTTGTTTGTTGTTACTATTTTGTTGTTTGTTTCAAAATTTGGCTGTGTCCAAAATGAAATTTGACTGAAATTTTTTGGTATGAGAAATTTTACAATTCTACCAAATTTGGGAATAAACAAAAGATATTTCGAGTTTTGGTGTGTTTATATGGTTCATTGAAGCTTATTGGGTATTCCAGTCTTTTCCCCGTTAATTGTGTGTCTATATTGGTGTTAATCTCTTGTTCGCCGTTATTGTTGCTACGGTAACATTGCAAGTGAGGACGGTAACAAACAATCGGCAAAATTTAACAGTAAGCGAGAGAAGGATTAGATATGTACGCAGGTTAGGAACAGTCGTTGCCTTGAAGCAAGTGCAATGTTAGGAGTCTAATTCTATCCTTATTATAGCGTTGATGCCTCTACTCTTTCAGTAGCTCTCTTTCAGTAGCTCTCTTTTTACCTAGTTGTTCACACCTAACTGATAAGTCCCCCTGTTTCTGAAAACAACAATAATTGATTAGTATCGTGAAGTATTGATATATTGATTTATCTATATATCTATTTGGATAAGCTCTTATTCAATTTCTTTTGTTTCTCTAATGAAGATCTCCAACCCTCTCTATCAATCATGTATAGTTTATCATCAGAAGAGTCTTTGGTATTTAGCAATGTAGCTGTCATTAAATCACTAAAGTTTTCATCAATTCTAGCTAAACTCTGAGTGCAATATGCTAATTGTAGGTATAGACCATGCTTTATTGAGCCTTCGGTCACTTGTGGTAAGGAATTCGATAGGATTATAGCCAACTCTTCAACAACATGTTTAACGAAATCGAACAATAACAAATTGGATGGCTTTCTGTCGTCATCTGAGTACAACAATAATGGTAACTTGATTATGTAGGCCTTTTCTGGCTGTTTATGTTCTTCAGATTCATCCTCAAGTAGTTTGTCTTCTTTTTCTTCTTCAAGTGTCTCTTCGACTGTTGCGCTGTCCTTGCCTTCGGTTGCCTTTGTCTCTGATTCAACTTCAGTATCAACAATGGAGTCTTCTGGTGCTTTCACTTCTTCATTTTGAATATCTGATGTCCCCAGTTCTTCTTGCTCATCGTCCTTTTCGTTTTCTTCAATAGTTTCATGTGTCTCTGTATCTTGTATATCGGTTTCTTGACTCTTCGTGTTCTCCTCGGCTTCCTCTTCGAACAAAATCTCAACTTTACCCAGTTCTAAATCATCAATGGTTGGAAATATGTTTCTAAATGTCATAATAGCACCAAAACAAAACTCTCTTATAACCTCGATACTTCTCTTGCAGTACTTCTCATTCAAGTTACTTTCTTTCAATGGCACCAATGAAGACAATTCAAGTCTGATGAATTGATAACGGGAATGTAAATATATTCTCTTTAACTGTTCATCTGCATTCTCGACCTGGTTGAAAGGTTGAATTCTTCTTAAATAAGAAATAATCTTAATGATTGAAGATTGTTTCAAGTTTGTTCTCAATAGTCTAATCAAGCCTGTCAGCATTGTGTCCATTTCATGCTTAATACCATATTCAACATTCTTAATTAAATCACTTTCTGGGAATCTTATAGCTAATCTTCTTGTGTATGAACTTATTTCCAATGCTTCAGAGTAGAAACCACCTTTGATACATGCACCAGTCAATGATGGGAGTTCCAAAATATTTTGTATTTGATCCATGTTATCCAGCACAGTTGACAAGTTATCATTATCTTGGACATCCTTGGTAACTGAAATGTTTTTGACGTTAGAAATTGTAGATAAAAAGGTTTGATTTTCTGTTGTTGGTTCAAGATCCATCTCTAGTTCATGAAGATCTGGGTCTTGGTGTTCATCAATTTCATTCAATTCGTCTTCGTTCAATGTGGACCAAAGTGCTGAAACGTTTTCTTTGAACTCATTATAAAACAATTGTAAGGTCCTGTCAAGATCTATCTTATTCTTGACTATTGCATCTTGTGAGCTAACAATTAACTTCTTTAGATTCGAATCAATAGCTCGTTGTTTAGCTTCCAATTCTGCAATATCTTGCACCAGTGTGCTCTCGTCTTTTGTGTGATCTAATGATGGCGTAGGGGCAACTGATGAAAGATAGTCTGGGTTCTCTATAAGGCTGATCTTGTCCAGAAATGCTAATGTTTGGTCATAAAGTACTGTGTTGTTTAATAATGCCTTGGTCTCGGTAGGTAAGTCGGCTGCCAATTGTGTTAGTAAAACACCCAAAGAAGACGTGTCCAATTCTGTAGTCATCTTCGGCTAGGTATCTGTCTTGTACAATCTATGGCCAATACACACTCTACTAACGTTGTTGTTGATTTAAATCCTCACCAAACTTTGGCTCTTGAGTATTATTTTATATCTTGACTTCCGGTCCATTTTTGAAAAAACCGGGTTATACGGTCGGAATTGGGCATTTTCAGAGAACGTTTCAAAGAGAGAACCAGAAAAGGGAGCTTTTAACAACTTGCAAAAGGTTTAGAAAGTCTTCACGAGTGTTTAAACGTTGCTCTGCATTGTGTATTTTTTTGATTAGACTCGGTTGTTAAGTCACAGCAGCTCTATTCATAAAGCATATCACTTGTCTTTCGTTGCATTTACAATTCAAACAGGAACTTTAAAACACTTCAAGAATTATGGAAGGTCTATTCTTCAATATTGATAAGTACGTTGTTCTTTGCAAGTTCATGTATTTTTTCTGAATCACTCGTGTACTAACAGGTATATAGCGGTTACATCGAAGGTGTTGTTCGTGGCTACAGAAACGGTTTGTTGAGTGCCAACCAATACATCAATCTAACACAATGCGATAACTTGGAAGATTTGAAGCTACAATTATCTTCAACTGATTACGGTAACTTCCTAGCCAACGTTCCAAGCCCTCTAGCTACATCAGCCATCCAAGAGAATGCCAACCAAAAATTATACAACGAATTCAACTACATACGTGACCAAGCTGTTCAACCATTAGCTCAATTCATGGATTACATTACTTATGGCTACATGATTGATAACGTTATTTTGATGATCACTGGTACTGTCCATGATAGAGACAAAACTGAAATTTTGGAAAGATGCCACCCATTGGGTTGGTTCGAAACCTTACCAACTCTTTCCATTGCCACTGATATGGAATCATTATACAGAACTGTCCTTGTTGATACTCCATTGGCTCCATACTTTAAGGACTGTATCTCCCCAGAAGATTTGGATGATTTGAACATTGAACTTATTAGAAACAAACTATACAAGGCCTACTTGGAAGACTTCTACCAATTCTCCTTAAGCCAACCAGAACCAGCATCCACCATCATGAAGGGTTTGCTTGAATTCGAAGCTGACAGACGTTCTATCAACATTTCCCTAAACTCCTTTGGTTCTGATTTGTCTCCAGAAGAAAGAACATCCATTTTGCCAGCTTTTGGTAAGCTATACCCAACTGGTACCCATCACTTGGCCCAAGCCGAAGACATTGAACAAATCAAGACTGTTGTTGAAAACGTTTACGAGTACAAGAACTTTTTCGATGTCACTGGAGGTAAGACTCTTGAAGATCACTTCTACCAATTGGAAATGGAGTTGTGTAGAGATGCCTTCACCCAACAATTTGCCATCTCCACTATCTGGGCTTGGATGAAGTCTAAGGAACAAGAAGTTCGTAACATCACCTGGATTGCAGAATGTATTGCCCAAAATCAAAAGGAGCGTATAAACAACTACATTGCTGTTTACTAAATCATGTTATTCCAAGGGAAAACAAGATCAAGATATAAAGAATGAAAATTGGGTGTGTGTATTTTGCCCTGTTAATTTAATTTTTACATTGAAAGATTATTAGTAGCTACAATATAGATTGTCATAAAACGTAACATTAATAAACAAATAAAAACAGGAACAAACTTCCTCAATTTTATATATAACAATCTTTCTGTTTCTTTCCCAAATAAAAATTGTATACTATAACACAAATAAAAACAAATAAAACAACCAGTATAAAAGCAAAACTCTGTAAATAAAATCCCAAATACAATTCTATATCTCTATCTCTCTATATCTCTATCTTTCTATCTCTCTAATATATCTCTAAATTCTAATCTCCACCACACGTTCGTAACTCGTAGTGACAAAAGCCGATCTTGTCTTCCCGTTAGGAATGATTGGTGGTGCAGGGTACTCGCCACTGTACATATGTGCATTCTTGCATTGAGTGATGTTCAAATGTTTTAAAGACCCACAATTTGATAACAATGCATCCACACCTGCTCTGGTCACACGCACACAGCCCTTGATATTCAAGTATTCCAAATTTCTTAAATGAATAGAAATCCCTAAAAGGGTGGAATCACTCACCGCAGAACCGCAGAATGACAAATCCAAACTAATCAAGTTTGGGCAACCAAGGCATAAGTACTCAATTGACACATCTGTCAACGCACAGCAGAAGGACAAGTCCAAAATTTGAAGGTTTGGAGCACAACTTGCAATGGCTGCAATGGCCTTGTCTGATAAAAATGTGCAGTCTGACATTTTCAAATGGTACAAGTTTGGGAACGGCTGGTATGCCCAGTACGCGAACCCTGCGTCAGTGATTGTTGTGCATCTCGTAATGTCCAAGCTTTCCAATCTTGAGTTTGCATGCACTGCAATGTGATACATTGATCTATCAGTCAAGTGTTTGCAGTATCCAAGGACCAGCTTCTTCAAGTTGGCGCACCCAATAGCCAAAGCATCCTGGTTGTAGTTGTTATCGAATGGATCCATCTCTTGTATTGGATCCAGATAATCTATACCATCGGTGGCGTAGTTGTGCAGTGAGGCGTGTGCTGGTTGTGGAACACTCTTGTTGCTCCAGCCAATCAATCGCTCCAAAACGTCGTCATTCACTTTACGACAATTTGATAGATCCAACTCCTCAATATTACGTCCGATACTTGGGACAGATAAATCCATGATTGCCATAGCGCTCACTTCCCAGACCGACTTCATCTTAATAGTCTTTATTGAGCCCATCATACCCACTTCGTTGACCAAGTAGCAAAATCCAACATCCGTAACATGGAAACAGTTGGACAAGTCGATATGCTTAGGTCTTGCACCGACAAAATCTGTAATTTGCCGTAGTGCATCATCATCGATTGATGTGTTCCATGGGGTCAAGTCAAGCTTTTCAAAGAACCCTGGAGCAACATACAAGAGTTGTCTCCATCTTCTGCAAATGATTCTCAACTTCATCAACTCTGGCAACGACAACATGTAAAAAATTCTCAGCAAGATACGGTCTGGCAAAGGGCCTGTGCCGAGAACTGATGAGCGGCATCTTGCACCACTGATGCTTGACAATCTCAGTCTCTTTGCATGGTTCATGTATTGTAATGGCTGTTGTGGTCTAGATATAGGGAATGCGTTGACTGATGGGAGCACTGGATTTAGTGGTGGTACTTGAAGTGTCAGTGGGCCAGTTCCTTCCAATGGTGAAAGTTTTGGTGATGAGATGGCTGATACTGATCTTTTGCGTCTTTGTTGATCTGGTGCCATTGAAAAAGATGTGTGTGCTGTTGACTGTGTTGCATATGATCCTGACCAGATGGAAGAAGTGTCATCTTTATCTTTTGTTGTATCTTTTGAGGATGTAGAAATATCTTTTGGGCTTTCAGAGTTGTTATTGGTTGCAACAATGGAATTTTTTCTCGAATGGAATCCCTTCCATCTTGCAAAAGGGGAAGAATCAGTTGGTTGTTCTTTATGTATAATTTGGCTACCTTCATTTCTGTTGATTCTTTTCATTGCAGTTTCTCTCATTTCGTCACAAATTCTAGGATATCTTTGGTATAAGTTTTCCAACTGATCGCCAGTGACGATTAATAAATCCACTGTGGAGACAGAACGAATATCTGCACTTCTTTCAATCTTCTCTTCAGTATCAGAAATGGATTGTAAGAATGCCATTTCACCAAAGTATTGTCCAGGACCTAGTCTTGCTAAAACATGGTCAACTTTTCTTAAGCCATCTTCCGAGATGGACTCTCTTTTAGGATCCAGCACTTCAACGTCACCATTAACGATGAAATATATATCTCTTCCTAATTCACCTTTTCTCACAATGTATTCGAACGCCTCAAATCTTCTTGGTTCCACTCCTAGCACTAGTTCGTGAATGATGTGTGATGGTAACAGTGTAAACATTGGCAACCCACGGAGGAAGTCTCTTGTTGGAATAGAGTGGTCAACATTATCATGAACGTATGGCAAGTTGTTGTTGTCTTTTGCTGGTGAATATTTTTCGATTGGTGGGACGTCAACAGCAGTTACTGCTGGAGGTATCAAGTCCAGTAATAAGTTTGATTGTGGTGGAACAGATGGTCCTGGTAGTGTTGAAACTTGTGCAGCAATTGTAGAAGCTGCATTGCCAAATCTGTCAGAGCTGCCACTCTTTTGGGCAGCATTTGCTGTGACAGAGGGCAGGATGTTTATAACCCCATTTCTTTTACGTTTATCTTGCATGGACAACCGTTCCTGGGCCTCATCTCTAATCATTCTCTCAACAGCAGGGAAATCTGGCAAGACATCATTGAAATTGTCAACTGTCAGCACGCATAGTAAGACTTTTGTTCTAGCAACGACTGTAGCAGTTCTTGGTCGATTGAACAAGATACCAATCTCACCAAAGAAATTACCAGCAACCAGTTCTGCATGGACAGCTTCACCGTCTGGAGAGGTGACAGCGACAGAGCCTCTTAGGATCCAATACATAGCCTTAGCCGGCTCACCAAACTTGACGATATATTCGTGGGCGTGCACCTGCATTAAGTGTAGTCTGCTGGCAATAGCATGGTGGAATGTAGGTGGGGCGCTCTTGAATAGTGGAAATCTTGCTAGTTTCTGGAGTAGCTCTGGTGGGATATCGTCGTCAAAGGGTTGTTCACTGGTGCTGTTTTGATGGTCTTCATTGTTGGTGCTGTCGTTATCTCTGACACTAGTGTTGTCAGTGTGGTTGCTTCTGCTGCTGTTGTTGTTGTTGTCATTAATCTTACTATCGCCACATCTATGATCATCACTATTACTCTTGTTGTCTATATTCCTATTCACTTTATTGTTCTGGTTCGTAGCTGGTGTTGAAACTTTAGTGCTCCTGTGTCTCTCGATTAAAGAGCTTTCGCTAGAGCGCTTGTTACCAGCCGCTAGAGGTGAAGGGCGGGCTGGCCTGTTGTTTCTATTCATCAGTTGGTCTCAGGGATGTACGCACACAATACCTGTCACCCTCAGCGCCTGTCCTTCTTGTCGTTTGTTCGTTTGGTTTCTTTGTTTGGCTTCTTTGTTTGTTTGAAACTTTTTTTGGCTCTATTGATGTTTCTCTTTTCTTTTTTTGCAAAAATTTTATCAATTTTGAGATTTGAGATTCTGGGGATTAAATGGTTTATTAAATGGTTTATTAAATGGTTTATTGGGTGGTGGTGTTTAGTGGTGTTTAGTATTGTATAGTATTGTATAGTATTGTATAGTATTGTTTAGTATTGGATAATGGTGGATAACATCACGTCACGTTTGTATCCTGTCCGGATATCTTTGTATTTAGTGCCGGACAGCCCAAGATAATCAATCAATCATCTAGTGAGTGAAATCCATAGCACTTCTACACTTCTACACTTCTTCTCTCGAAGCAAGGTGCTATTATAATTACATGCAGCTCCTCCTGCCCCACTTATGTTCGCCCTGCGTGGTGCTGTACCGGCATGTCTTGGGGGCTATATCAATATATTAAATCAAGACACAAAAGAACGATATAAGCCAGTTGAATAGTGGAATAATAGCAGTAATATATCCCTATACACATCCTTCTCTTCTCTCATATGAAAAAGGCTAATCCCATCTGAAACTTCAGAAAGAATCTGGTATCTGGTGGCCATTATTACATTATTACCATATATTACTAACAGATTGACGGAGAAACTCATACCGAGGAACACCAAGAATCATGAGACAACATGACATTAAATCGAGTGTTTGCATTACTGCATCACCTACAATGCACGCGGTATCAACAACCACCTATTATATATTGGAATTATGACTATCTATTGGCTATGTTTTTATGGTTAAATATGGTACACTAGTGCTGAACAAACTTTATCTCGTTTAAAATCTATAATCACTAAAGAAACTGTAAGCTTTCAACTCATCGCTCTTAACAGCATGAACAGTTCTAATGTATGTTTTGGAAGTCAAAACTAATTCATTGTACAACAAGAATTCTGGACTTGTTGGTAACACAGTGGATGGATGCACCAACACATCTTGGCCATCAACTGTCTTGTAACCTTTACCACTCTTGATGGCAACTTGCATGAAGAACCCGCCCAATAGTGCTCTGGTGATTCTCTTGTTAAACTTCTTGTCCTCCTGGGCAGTCGATATCACAGGAATATCATTGCTCTCCATCAATCTGTATAGTTGTTTTCTAATGTTCACAGCCTGGTTCAACGTTCTGTATGACACAAAGTTGTCACGACACCATTGGTTTAACCCACCATTTTCTTTGGCTTGTAAAAATTCACCATAAACGTTGATTAGTGTCACAAAGTCGCCGCTCTGGTCTGCAAATTGTAGCTTGGCCTCGTCAGCGAACTTTCTGGAACTGGCTGGTCTAACAAAAACGTTTGGAACATTCAGCAAACTGACAATTGTCAAAACCTCCTCTGAACACTTGTGGTCAGCAGAACCAATCAACATGACAGCCAACAATGGATCTAGTGGGAAGTTGGATGCCATTCTACCTAGCGCGGTCAAATCACCTTCGTCATTCAAAACAGCCAAATAGTTTAATTCTTCCAACGCTCTCATCATGGTTTCAGGAGCTGGTGGGTCCATGAAATCAAAATGAACCAAGTCATCAACACCAACCTTCTTCAATAACAAGACAACAGAGGACAAGTTACATCTCAAAATTTCTGGATATGTAGCCTCAATCAACTCCTTCTTGTAAGCCTCTTCAGTGTACAGTCTGAAACACTTACCTGGTCTGGTACGACCAGCACGACCAGCTCTTTGCTGAGCAGAGGCCTTGGAGATTGGAGAAACCAACAAGGATTCAACTCTGATACGTGGGTTGTAAATCTTTTGCTTGGAGAAACCCGGGTCAACAACATAGACAATACCATCAATGGTCAAGGAGGTTTCAGCAATGTTGGTGGCAATAATAACCTTTCTGCCTGGACGGCCATTGTATGGCTCTGGGGCAGGCTCGAAAATCTTTTGTTGTTGGTGTGGTGGTAGGGAACCGTACAATGGGTATACGCTCAATGGACCAGCGCCTTCTTCTCTGATAAGCTCGTCAGCTTCCAACGAGATCTTTCTGCATGCATCTTCAATTTCTTCTTCACCAGTTAAAAACAACAAGATATCACCTTCCCCTTCAGTGGCATGGATCTGCAAAACTGTTCTGATGGCAGAGTCTAGGTAATCTTTTTGGTATTCTGGAGTGTAATAGATTTCAACTGGGTGGGTTCTACCTGGGACAGCCAGCAATGGAGCGTCGTTGAAATATTTTTGGAACTTTTCAGCATCTAGAGTAGCAGACATTATAATGATCTTCAAATCTGGTCTTCTCTTGGAGATTTGCTTTAGCAAACCCATCAAAATATCAGTAGCCAATGTACGTTCGTGTGCTTCATCAAGAATAATGACAGAGTATCTGCTCAAGTTGTGGTCCTCCATAGCTTCTCTCAACAACATACCATCAGTCATATACTTCAGAATAGTCTTGTTGGAGGTTTTGTTTTCAAATCTGATATTGTAACCAACTTCTTCACCCAATTGGACATCCATTTCATCAGCAACTCTTGCGGCAACAGACATGGCTGCAACACGACGAGGCTGGGTACAAGCAACTTGTGTACCCTTCAAATGTGGCAAATCGTCATACAACACAAACTGTGGGATCTGGGTAGTCTTACCAGAACCAGTCTCACCAACAAACACCATGATTTGAGTGTTTTGGAAAATTTTTAGAAACTCATCTCTTTGAGCATGCACTGGTAAATCACGACGCACTTTCAGGATATCGAAGTACTTCTTGGAGAATTCATACCCAGTAAAAGGATTCAACTCCGAATCTTCCAGCTTCTCAGCCTGAGTGGCAGTGGTCTTGTGTGGGACAAAGCTCTTGAACTCGCCGTTGTTGTGGAAGTCTAGCACCTCTTGATCCACTTGATGAGGATGTCTCTTTAGTTCCTCTTCAGCCTTCTCAGCAACCTTTTCACCGGCCGATGACTCAACAATCTTGGACTTCTTGTGTGGTCTTCCGGAATCACTCATGATGACAAACTTGTTCTAGTTATATATCTGATATCTATTAGATTTTAGCTCTTGTGATTTCTTGTTATTCTTCTGTTCTTCTTATTCTATTCGTTTTGCTGCTTAAAATTTTGTTAAATTTTTTATGCGATGTCGCCCGGCACGATTTGACAGATTTGATACTTTTCAAAATTTCTGGGAGAAAGTGTTTAGTTGTTCTTGTTAATTAATAGGCAAGCAAGCAGATCATATCCACTTCAGATCAGGCCAGAGATGTTTTCGAGGGAGTGTGTGCTGGAGTTTGTGACCGTCTCGCGCTCTGCTTTGCGTGTCGCTAAGGGTGCTGCGGAATTGGCTAGTAACGAAGTTTGCACGTTCTACAACACATCTCAATTGACTAAACCACTAAGGGTCCATGATGAGATGTATTCAGAACTGAATAACAGAGCTAACGAAATCAGAAATGCAGAGGGTGGCGATTCTAGTGCTCAACCAACTTCTGGTGCTACTGGCTTTCCGCCAAAAGCCCCATTGGGCAAGAGATTTTACTCCACAAAGGCTGTCAAGCCAAAACAACCTATTAAGAAGAAAGCTGTTGTTATTGTAAGAAAAGATTGTGTTTTGACAAAAGATTTGAGAAATGAGATTTTGTCTATATTAACACATGTGTTTTTAGGAAGAAGAGTATGCTGAAATCCCAGCATCAAAATTACAGAGACTTTTCCATTATGGGCATCTAGCTGCTGGTGTTGGTGTCAATGCTCTTGCAGGTGGTTTGAAAGCTGTTGCTAAAGGTCAAAAGCCAACTATCAGAAACTCGGCCTTCACCAATACCAATTTTAAATTTGTTTCTGACAAATTCAGAAAGATGAGAGGTGCTGCTCTGAAAGTTGGTCAAATGATGTCTATTCAAGACGAAAGTTTCTTGCCAAAGGAACTGGCCAACTTGTTATCATCCATGCAAAGTTCCGGTGTTTACATGCCAACAATTCAACTACACAAGGTGATGACTGAGAACCTAGGTGAAAACTGGAAATCCAAATTTAAAGAGTTTGAAGAACGCCCATTTGCTGCTGCCTCTATTAGTGAGATCCACAAAGCTGTGCTACCAGATGATAGCCGCGTTGCCGTTAAGGTTCAGTACCCAGGTGTCAAGACATCCATTGATTCCGATATGGACTATATCTTGTGGTTTATGAAGGCTTCTGGGATGCTACCAAGAGGTACTTTTCCAGAAAAGAGTGTGAACAATGCCCGTGAAGAATTGAAGGATGAATGTAACTTTGAAAGAGAAGCCGAAAACATTACCAAATTTAAGCAGCTATTGTCGGATGACCCAAATTTTGTTCTTCCTAAAGTGTACCAAGACCTAAGCACTGAGAATGTTTTAACTATGGAATTCCTCGATGGCGTTGAAGTTATCCGTGGTGAATGGGACCAAGAAACGAAAAACTGGTTGGCTGAGCAAATCATGAAACTATGTCTCAGAGAAATTGCCGAATTCAAATTCATGCAAACTGATCCAAACTGGGCCAACATTTTGTACAACGAGCAGACCAAGAAGATTGAGCTGATTGATTTCGGTGCCTCGAGAGCGTATAGCGATGATTTCATCAAGCTATACGTTTTATGTTTACAGGCTGCCGTGAAGGGTGACCGCCACCATGTGAGAGAGTACTCTCTGGACATGGGCTTTTTGACCGGTTGGGAGACCCCAGAGATGGTGAACGCCCATGTCGACAGTGTCATGATCTTGGCTGAACCATTCAAGGCACAGAACGGCTACAACTTTGCCAACCAGGACATCACCAGCAGAATCAAGGAGAAGATGAAGATTATGTTTGACCAAAGACTCACTGCTCCTCCACAGGAAACATACAGTTTGCACAGAAAGTTCAGTGGTGTGTTCTTGTTGTGCACTAGACTTGGAGCTACTGTTCCATGCAAGGAATTGTTTGACAAGTACTTTAAGCTATGAATCAGCACAAAGAAGTAGTATTACAAACCAAATATAGACTTAAAAGCAACAGCTTTGTATATAGAAAGTTATTATATTATTTAAAAATGAATTTGATTACGACAATTATACGCTACATCAATGGCTGTAATAGCTAAAATATTGAAGCAAATGACATAAAATAATGGCATAATAATAAATATTTTAGGAGTTGACTCGTTCACACTCTATGGGTCCGAGTGATACTTATTCATATGACTGGCCAACTGTTTCTCCTTGCTGAAGCTTCTTGAGCAATGATCGCACTTGAACATCTTTTCGTGTGTCTTTATATGTTTCGTCAAGTTGGAAGACTCGCTGAACCTCTTACCACAGCCAGGGTATTTGCACACCAAAGGCTTCTCACCAGTGTGTGTTCTCACATGGATGGACAGCGAGCTGGACGTTGCAAAGTTCTTGCCGCACATCTTGCACTTGTATGGCTTCTCGCCGCTGTGTGTTCTCATGTGTTGCTCAAGCATGGACTCGACCGCAAACGAGTGGTTGCAGACCGAGCAGACAAAAGGCTTGTATCTTGTGTGAACGTGCAAGTGACGGATGATCTTCTGGCGCTGGTTGAAGGAGCGGCTGTTTCTCGAGCAGCCCTCCCAGAGACAGGTGTACTCAGACTTACCAGAGCCAACGTGGTGCTGGATCAAGTGTTCTTGCAACTGCTCCGCGTTGCCAAACTGTTTCATACAGCGGTGCTGTTGACCATCGTCGCCGGTGACTAGCCACTTGCAAGTTGTTTCTTCTGGTTCTTCAACATGACGGCTTCTCTTTGTGACGACAGTAGGCACTGGATGCAGCATTGGTGCAGACTTGACTTGAGGTATCATTTCCTTCTTGATAATATCTTGAACTTCATGATCAGATGATGGTGTTGGGACATTGGTATGTAGTTTGTTGTTTGCGTTGATATTGTTGAGGTTCTTTAGTAAGTTGCTATTCAGACTGTTGACACCGTGTGAGTCGTTGATGTGGTTAACAAGAGAGAACAAATCATATCCACTGTAATCACAATTTTTCCACTCACACTCGAAAACACCAGCACCTTCAAAGGAGTCTGGATACTCTTGTAGTATGTGTGATTCCATAATGTGGTTTTGTAATTGAAACGAGTTCTCTAGGGTTGTAGAGCACTTTTCCCACTCACACTTTGCCTGTTGGTTTCTAAAGTTCCATTCAAAAGGTATCAACTCTGGTGGTTTCGTATCGACATTGTTGTTTAGCGATATAGATGCAGGGGTAGCGGTAGTAGGTGTTGGTGTGGATGTAGATGTAGTGGTATTAGGGTTTGTTTCAACAGGAAGTTTCTTGTTGTTCTTTAGCTTTTTGGGATGATGGTCATGGATTTGAATGTGATGATGATGATGATTTGCAGAAAGATGGGAATGAGGATGTAAATGATGGTGTACACCATGAGTGTGTGTATCTTCATCATCTCTTTTTCTCTTGTTTACTTGACAATTTGGATTTATACATCCTTGTGATCTGTTCAAGTTGTTGTTGTTGTTGTTATTGTTGGCATTATTGTTGGCATTAATGTTATTGGTACTGGTATTGGTATTGCTGATGGCAGCAGCCGCATCACCTTCCTCCAGTGTCTTTATATCCTCTAATGTCTTTATATCCTCCAATGTCTTTATATCCTCCTTGTTCATCCCCAAATCCTCACAGAACCGGCAATATAGTTCATCAATATTGCAAGTATCCAAATCACATTTAATGTCGACGCAGTCATCAAAGTTGCAGTGTTCAAATACCTTGTCGTTATTTCCTAGTGTGAATTGCTGATGCTGTGGATTCTGTAGTGGTTGATGAATATGATGTTGTTGTACAGATTGGTATTGTTGGTGATGCAGATGTTGTGGTTGTGGTTGATGATGCAGTGGCTGTTGTGCTGGCTGTTGTTCTTGCTGTTGTAGATGTTGATTTTGTTGTAAATCATGTTGTTGATTGAAAACATCTTTATCATCCGCCAAAGTAGAAACGAAATCAGGTTCATTATGGCCCTGGTGATGAGATTCATCACAGCATATTTCGACAATTTTGGGGATGCAATCTTCATCTTCATTACAAGCACCATCACTTGTTATTATAGGGTAGTTATTTGAGTCATGACAGTTCAAAAACTCGAAATGCTGGCAGTCTGTAAACTGATCATGAACCTCTTGGGATTCATTAGCGTGCTGGTGGTGCAAAGAGTCTCTTCTTGTTCTCTGAGCGAATGGCACCATTCTGTTGGGCATGTTTCCGTTTGTGTGAATGTGGCCATGGATATAGGTAAAGTTTTCAAAGTTGTGTATATGCCCATGGATCAAGCCGTTCGTGCTGTTCTGGTCCAAGGAGGCCATAAAGTCGCCTGTTGTAATGTCTTCAGCGGTAGTAGCAGTAGCACCAGTGGTGCTGAATGAACTCCCACCCGAAGTTGAAGCTATAGAATCCGTGGATGAAAGAGCAGCATTTGACGGAGTACTAACAGTGGCAGTGGCAGCAGTATTAGTCTGAGACTGGGCATGAGCATGAGCATCATGATGGAAACTGGGGCTGTTGATGTAGTTGTTAAAACTGTTTAGCTCCTCGTCATTTAGGGAGTATTTCGATAGCTCACTTTCAATATTCTGTATACCAGAGTCGGAAACAGCAGTACCATTGACAGCATCACCACTATGACCAGAATCACCAAGCATACCGTTATCATTATTATTATTATTGTTGCTGTTGTTGATCTTCTGCTCTACAGGCATTATGTTTTTCCCATGTAGCAAAGTAGAGTCCATCAGCATCTTTTCGATATCTTCTCTCTTTCTTAGAATAATAGTAACAATATAAATCTTTTTTTTTGGCCAAATAATTATTATGATTATTAAACTTGAGTGTTCTCACTAACACCAACTCTCAAACTCTCACACTTTCTCACGCAAAGTAACAAAGGGAGCACAGCTCAAGTAGTAAAAATAGCAGTAAACCCAGTGCTTTTCCAGCAGGTTTAAAAGTGTAGTGTCTTCCGTGTGTCTCAAGACGTGTGTATAATGTTTTCAATCTAAAGCTCCAGCTTCAACAACCAAATCAAAAAAAAAAAAATTCCAAGACCTGGGGAATGTTTGTGTGTCGAATGTTTGAATGTTTGAATGTTTGAATGTTTGTGTGTTGAATGTCTCTGTTTTAACACCAGACACAGCCAAAGCAGCAGTATGGCTATCGATACTGAGGGAAGGGGACAAGTAGCAAAGAGGAGGAGAGGAGAGAGAGGTCTCTGGTTGGGAAGCTGTTTGTTGTAGTGCGAAATGGACTTGAAAAGAAGCGGAAAATAACCCTAAACAGCAGTAAAAGCAGAGCAACGAGGTGTTTCTATTCTGATTGAATAAAAGCGTCAAACATGATGCACAACCACTTACAGACAGGCATATCAATCTCGATGCTCAGCTGTAGAGAGAGGCTGCTCCTCACATACTCAAAAAATACAACCTTGGTGGAGGTGTGGGCGCACCGATCTGCGGATAATATGAAGCAGCAATGCAACATTATGTAATGCAGAGTAACTCCGAAATTTCACGTGACAGATTAACCGTTCTGAAAAAAATTGGTAAAAACAAATGGGGCCGAGCAGGGAATTGAACCCTGGGCCACTCGCACCCAAAGCGAGTATCATACCACTAGACCACGCGGCCGATTTGTTGAATCACGTGATTTAGTGGTTTGCCATGAGTACTTACTGAGATATCAATATTCTTCAAATATGGGGCCCAAATTGGGCTATTCTATTGTCGTTAATGCGTCTGTTAAGTCTCTGTTAGGTCAGTTACAATATTGTTTGTTGTTCCTGCAACTTTACTACATATAGTTAATAAATACTTAAACTGTTTTGTTGACTTCTATAAAATATCCGACCTCAAACCAAATCCCACACTCAAATGAAAATAAAGAAAAAAAAAAGAACGCTGGAAATATACCTCACATCAATATTTAACCAGTCGCCCTTGGTTCAAGTATTGTACCTCACCTCAGATACAAACAAGTATTACTCAGGTACTTACCGAGGTACACTACTTAAGGGACAATAAAAAAAATTTTGAACTTTTCGATCTGATGTCTTGCTTCTCCTACGGTACTGCAGCTTCAACCCGAAGGAAATGCACGATTTGGGTATATTGTTAATACATCAAAAGCAATGCCATTTATGCGCCAATAACTTGATGCAGAGAGTGGATTCACAGTTTCTTGAGGTTTTTCCAGGATCAAACTTCATACTAGTGCCTACGGGTACGGTTATAACAGTTTTTTCGCCTAAAATTAAAAGACATCACAAAAATTCAGTAGTCTACTTCTTCCAACCGACTCTAACTTCCGATCTATCTTTATGTATGCCTTTGGTGATTCAAATACCAAATATATAGAATCTTTCTGAATTTGCTAGACGAATAAGCAAAAAAAAGAGGGAATTTTTGAAGAATTAAATAAAATAAATAAAAAATATAATTCCGGGCCGAGCAGGGAATTGAACCCTGGGCCACTCGCACCCAAAGCGAGTATCATACCACTAGACCACGCGGCCAGAATTGTTGTTTTCAAATATCCATTTGCAGGGTATATATGTCTATGTCACGTGACTTTACGGTAAAGGCCATGGGGCGAAAATATATAAAAATAATCTTCATTGGATTATTCCAAGCAGATTTCAGAACAACACGTCTACGGATGATGCTAATCAAAAGTAAGTTAAAGATGAATACTGCAATTATGATCACTGGAATAATGTCACCTTCATAATTAACTATACAAAATTATTACCAAAAAAAAAATAAAAAAAAAAGAGATCAGGCCGTAGGCATTTGCCGCGGTTCCCCTGTTCTATTATATTGTAAGAATTTATGACGGATTCAGATCAGAGCGGGATTCTGTATGGTTTTCATGAGTATTGGTGATATGTGTTTGTTATCTCTGTTGCTGCTCCTCATTTTTCATGTGGAGCCATCACTTATCTCTAGGTATAATTTATTATCTCCAAATCACCATGACTGCCAAACTGCATTATTTAAATGGTGACAGGATCCCAAAAAATGGGTGGCCAATGTGTCATAACAAAACAAAAGCTCTAGACTAAGGAATCTATAGTAGGCCATAACATCCATAACATATTACAGGATACACACACACACACACACACAATACATATACAAGAATCAAAACAATGTCACACACCAAAACTATCTGCGTCTTTTGCGGCTCCTCCTTTGGTAACAAGCCAGCATACGCTGAACAAGCTGCTCTACTAGGCAAGGACATTGCATTGAAGAACTGGGGGCTAGTCTACGGTGGTGGTACCACTGGTTTGATGGGTGCTGTCGCCAAGGCCTGTCATGAGAACAACTCCTACGTTCACGGTATCATCCCAAGTGCTCTAGTGTCCAAAGAACGTGCCGACGAGAGCTCTGTCGAGCAATTCAACGAGAACTTGAAGAAGAGTGTTGACAATCACAAGGGTATCACTCCAATCTCCAAGGAGTACGGGAAGACCACCATTGTCCCAGACATGCACACTAGAAAGCGCAAGATGGGAGAAGAGGCTGATGCTTTTATCGCCTTGCCAGGTGGGTTTGGTACTTTGGAGGAAGTTTTGGAGGTTATCACCTGGAGTCAATTGGGTATTCACGATAAGCCAATTATCTTCTTCAATGTCGACGGTTACTTTGATGGGTTGATTGAGTTCATTAAGACATCAGTCAACCACGGCTTTATTAGCGAAAAGAATGGTGACATCATCAAGGTTGGTACTACTGTTGAAGAAGTTTTGAGCTTGATTTCAAACTATGAGATTCCAGAAGGTAGATATAATTTGAAGTGGGAAAACTTGGGTACAAAGAAATAAGAAACCTAGGATTGAAATCTTATTAGCTGGTACTAAAAACAAAAATATATTTAAAAAAAATACTTCATATAGACAGGCATTTTTATTAACGATACGCATTTTATAACTCTATAGTTCTGCAATATATGGTAATCTTAGTTGCAACCGGGCCTTGGCCATTGCTGTATAATCGTATGTATTGTAAATAGCCAAGAACCGAAAATCAAACAAGCTGAGTTATAGTCCAAGAATAGATACTGGATATGTTGACCACATGTAAGATAACAAACTCCCTGCAATTGTGCCATCATTTTACTTCTTGTTAGATGCAGTTTATGTATGTGGGTCATGATGTGTTGTTTAGTTTACTTGTTAAGGGTGATCAATTGTCTGTTTTATCATCAGTTCCTATACAATAGTGACAGGTTTCTAGATCACAAACTACAGGCTAGTAAGCCTGGATATTGCGCTTGAATAGCTGGTACTCATTCAAAGAAGAAGATGTTCAGTTGATATGGAATAGAGGATGATTGAATGGTGCAATAATGTAAAGTGATAATAGCCCAACTCCAACCGAAGGAAAGTTAGTAGTTACTAAACAAAACCTGATTAAACATCTTTATATATGGAACGGACAGCATACAAGTCCAAACAAAAAAACCTGAGTATTGGAAGGCTATTGTTCTGAATTCAGTGATGCATGTTGTCCTTTTTCCGAATCATTCAGACAGATACAAACTCTAAGCTGTTTGACAGAGTTCTAAACTCATTAATTAATTTGTGTGTATTTTCGAGAGATGGTGGTTCGATAACCCACCCCTTCATCCTTTCCTGCCTATGTACCAAGCCCATGTCCCTGAACAAAAAAAGATGCCATGCCATTGGAGATGAGAGGTGATTGACCTGGTGGTTCGCATATCCTGACATAAATTGGGAGAAATGACAGGACAAGCAGCCTCATGCCTAGATAAGAAGAGCAAAATGGCCCGAGGTTGATGTGTGCTGCATTCAGAACGGTTGAGATTGACTTTTCTTTTTGCAAGGCACTTGCTGGCTCTCCAAGGCACACACAAGGCACATTTGACATTACAAAGCTAAACAAAGTGCAAGTTGTAAAAGGCTGATTATAAGTTGACTGTATTGCTTGTTGATTACTTGATGGCTGTTAAGGTTATTTCTCCTCCCTGTCCTACTTGTCCTACTTGTCCTACTTGTCCTACTTGTTCCCCTTGTTCCCCCTGTCCCCCCTGTCCCTCCTCCTCGCTAATCAGTGTACTTCAACTTTTGTCGGACATTAAAACTACAATTCTATAAAAGCTATAACAAAACATATAACAATACAGTGTTTTTTCTCGATGGTCAATTGAGTTTTATGGAGTCTGGAGAAAGCAAATGGCTGTCTGTGAATTGGATTTAGTTTTCTTCAAGATGTAAAGGACTGTATTATACGAGACGTCATAGAACATTCTCAGACCGGCAAACGTTTTTTAATGCGCAAATCTCAATCCTGGTAAATCCGTAATCACTTGCTAATGGAATACAAATATATCTATAGGTGTTTGAACCAGTGTGGGGGCATTTCTTTGTGGTAGATCCTTTGGCAATATCAAAATAGTAAACATCCAGTTCCTAGAAGTACTTGATGTTTCTACTTTCCCCTTCAGGCCTCCATTAACCAGGCCTAAAAACTAAAGAAGGACAGAGACCTGCACAGTCTACTTCTAAAAGAAATTCTAAAGGGTGCATCTGTATGCTATTTGATGTGGGTTGGTGAATCGAGGAAATCTTTGAGGCAATATAGCGACTTGGAATTGACTAATATTACTCAGGCATCAATCAAAATCAATCAATCAATCATACTTACATACTTACAGAGAACGTTGCGCAAAAGGGAAGGGATCAATTATATATTATTATATTATTATAAACCAACAACCAAGTTGTATTTCAATAGGGTAGACCAAATCGAGTCGAGTCAACCCAACTCAACTCAAGCTGAATCGAAACAAAGAAAAATAGGGTACCCAATATAGTGTCACTCACTACAGTTGATTCTTAATGGCGTTTCGTAACTTAATTAATATTAATCCCACAAAACAGCAAAAAGCTTTAAGGTTCCCCATAACGTCTTTTTCCCTTTTTTTTTCCTTTGTTTGATCACATCTCCACAATTACAGTGTTTCTAGTACTGCTGCTAGTACTACTACTTCTGACACTACAACAGACCAACCAAAACAACCAACTACTTCAAGTCTTTCTCAACCAATTTCAAAGAAACCAACAAGGAAATAGGATTAATCAACAATCCGTTCAAACCAAAAAAAAAAATCTAAGAAAAATAAAAAAAAAAGTGAAAACAAGAGGTTGTTATTCGTTTGGTGTTTTCGTGTTCCTCCCCATCTCATTTTGATCCAGCAAAGAGACACCAACTACTTCTACAGCGTACCGCGAGAGAGAAACTGGCGCTGTTTGCTTTTTTTTACTCCAGTTGCCTTTTTCCACAAATCCATATAATCCCCCAGTTCTACTATTCTAACTGTACACAAAAACAAAAACGAAAAACAACATCAACATCAACAACAACAACTCCAGCTAGCAGTTCCTGCCCACTAACTGAATCCTAACAGTGTTTTACCTGCCAACAACTATTCACATCACACAAGATTTGTGGAACTAATTATTATTTATTATTCACTTCTACAACATCACAAAGAACAGGAACCAAGAATATAAGAGCACAGCGCTTGATACCAGATACCCCCAGGGCGCTATATCATATCCCTTCTCTTTTACAACAACACTTTTATTACTTTTATTATTACTTATCACCATTGGTTGATCTAATTAGAGTGTGTGTCTGTGTGTCTGTGTGTGTGAGAAAGATTGCACCAACGGCTCTTAACAGTGAACACCAACACCATCAACGGCCCTCAGAACACAGCACTGTACTGTCTGCTACGGCGCTTGGACAACAAATATCTTCTACGCAGAGCGCTCCGTCTGAAATGCTGTCATCTGAAAGTGCTGGTCATTTAGATCATAAAGGCGATGCGCTAAGCACCCCAACAAAGTCTACTGATAACCACGAACAGGATCAGCAACATCAAGAACATCATATGCAACAAAACAAAACCCAAACTTCACAACAGCAACAGCAACAAGTTCAGCTACCTCAAGTGCAAACACAAAATCTTCCTCCTTCCTCAGCTACTAATCTACGTCGTGGTCCCTGGTCACCAGAAGAAGATCGCAAATTGATGGAGAGTATTAACCTGTTTGGGGCTTCAAACTGGGTTAGAATTTCACAAGCTATTGGTAGCAGAACGCCGAAACAGTGCAGAGAACGTTATCATCAAAATTTGAAACCAAGCTTGAACAGGGCTCCAATCACTCCTGAAGAAGGCCACTTGATTGAACAGTTGGTTGGAAAGTACGGTAAGAGATGGGCTGAGATTGCAAGACACTTGAATGGCAGATCTGATAACGCTATCAAGAATTGGTGGAATGGTGGTGCTAATAGAAGAAGAAGAGCCTCTTCTCAGGCTATTTTAGAGGCTCAGAGTCATCACCATAGTAACTCGAGTGTTGACCTCCAAGCATTACCATTACAACAGCAACAGCAACAGCAACATCCAACACAGCTTAATAATACAAATCTTGGTCCAGAACTACCTCATCATTTGCACCAAAGTTCTGTTCCTGCTTTCAACACTGAAATATTCCAAACTCTAGATCGTGATCCATCAATGCCTCATTTGACACAATCTTTACCACCACATCAACAACAACAACAACAACAACAACCAGGCAATGCACCAATATTGATCACAACC
>JAJLVY010000028.1:0-38072 GCA_030570475.1 Liangdongia dendrica
CAAGCAAGAAACACACTTCAAACAGAACTAAACATGTTGATCAAAAACAAAGAGACCAGTTCACCAGAGTTTGCAAACATTAAGACTCAAATGGGTGAAGTCAGTAAGCAAGAAAAATCCTACACTAAAGAATTTAAAGAATTAGAAGCTGAAGTGCTCAATATCCTTGAAACTTTACCAAACACGATACATCCATCAGTCAAAGATGAAATTGATTTGGTGAAATACATACACCCTCAAGCCGAGTACAAACAGATGGAAACGAGAGAACACAATGTGATAGGTACTGAATTGGGTATAATTGACTTGAAGTCATCTGCTGTTGTCAGTGGAAACTCATGGTACTATTTGGTTGGGGATGGTGCATTATTGGAACAAGCATTGATTCAATATACATTGAAACTAGCAAGAAAGCACGGATATAAGATGGTCACGCCTCCATCAATAGTTAGAACTGAAATATCTAATGCGTGTGGTTTCAAACCAAGAGATCAAAACAACGAAGTCCAAACTTACCAACTTCCAGATGGGTTATGTCTAACCGGGACAGCTGAAATCCCATTAGCGGGACTGGGTATTAACAAGAAATTTGAAGAGAAAGAACTACCAAGAAGAGTTGTTGGCGTTAGTAGAAGTTATAGAGCTGAGGCTGGTGCTAGAGGAAAAGATACCAAGGGTCTTTACAGAGTTCATGAATTCACCAAGGTTGAACTGTTTGTTTGGTCAACTCCTGAGGTTTCCAATGAAGAACTAGAGAAGCTAAGGGCGTTCCAAGAAGATTTGATCACCTCTTTAGGACTGACAGCTAGGGTTTTAAATATGCCTGCGAACGATTTGGGTGCGCCAGCTACTAAGAAGTATGATATTGAAGCTTGGATGCCAGGCCGTGGTGACTGGGGTGAGCTGACATCCACTTCAAACTGCACAGATTTCCAATCTAGAAGAATGAATACAAAGTACAAACCTGCAGAGGGTAAACCAATGTTTGTACACACTCTTAACGGTACTGCCATGGCTGTTCCAAGAGTGATTGTTGCCATAGTTGAAAGCTTCTACGACGAAGCTTCCAAGAAAATAACCATTCCAAAGGTCTTACAACCATATATGGATGGTAAAGAGTACATAGAACAACAATAAGACATAACATACTTATGTATACGCACACATACACTTACAATAGAAACATCAAGTATTGAGCTGTAGTGACTTTTATGACCCGGACATGATGGCACTGTTGTTGCGCATACCGTTGGAAAAATTCAATAACAAAACCACAAGAGTTCAAACTTAAGAAACACTTACGTTAATTTGGTATTCCTCTGCTATCATAGAGTTGATTCACAATTTATACAGCGGCTGCTACTATTTGGAGTGTATTTCAACTGCTACAATAGAAGAATTGGTTAAACAGTCAACTTTTTTCCAACTAGTTTTGCATTTTCCATCAGCTAGAACTACTCTACTTCTACAAAAGATTTTAAAACTAATAAGAGACAACCCAATCTCTTTGTCATTATTTGCTTGGAACAGGTCGCTCATTTAAGAGTGTTATTCCATCATGATTATCACAAAGAGAGAACAAAAATACCTAACAGAGCAGACAGAACCATTCAAACACATTTTGAAAGAGATAACAGACTGTACCGATGATGAACTACCAACAGTTTTAAAACAATACTTAAAATGGGATGATTCAAGAACATCATTGTTCAGTTGGATTCCTGTTTTAAATAAGCTTGATGCTGTTTTGGATGATGTGGTAAAGAAGTATGGGTTGTCTGAGAAGGAATGCAAGCCAATTGAATTGAACTCTAAGGACTATGATTTGGTGATGACTGTGCTTTCATTCACAAGGATTCTGCTAGAAAACTGCACCCATGTCTACATCTATGCAAGCTCTCTCCAGTTGTACAACTTATTGAGAATTCCAACTCCTCCTTTGATTATTGAAATTTTAAAGTGTTTAGTTTTGTTAAACAGAAGAAAACAGTTGTCAGAGAGAATATTCCCATTGGCCTTGATCTTACCATCTTCCACACTTACATCAAATACTGGTGACAAGAATACATCTACTTTGTACAAGTTTTTGAAAGACACTGAAAAATCACCAGTCAAATGGAAGTCAATTGATTATTTATATTATCCAAAACCAGAAAAAACTGAAAAGCATGAAAAGTTGCATCACCCTTTGGTTTCATCACAAGATTTTTCACCATCGAAGAAGAAGGCTTCCTCATCAGCTGTCAAACCAGGGCAACAACAAAAGATCAAGACAGAAGGTGCTTGTCATTTACACATTTCTGAACACGACGTGAGAAAATTATCTATTCAACAATTATGTGATAAAGGTGTCGAAAAACTACCAAAGGAGCAATGGTATAAGTACTCTATTAGAGCATTGATAGCAAAGGCATTTAATGGAAATTCATATGAAAACATCAAACTCCGCGAATACTTACTTGTTATTAAATGCTTAGCTATCACTTTTATCGTCAAATGTAACGATGAGTTCATTTTATCCACTGATCTTTTTGAAGTTGATCCATCAATTTTAACATTTTTGATCGAATTAATTGACTTGCAAAATGCTGTTCCTCCTGAAATCAGATTGACTGCTGTTCAGGCGCTTGACACAATTTCGAAGATGAAGGCCTGGTCACATGAAATAGCTAAAGGATTAGGAGCAAGTGTTTCACACGGTTTATTATACAGAAACCTGAGATATATTATCACTGAATTAAAAAATAATAGCTCGAAAGTTGATGATCGTTTCAATGCATTGTTCTTTAATGTCATCTACCACCTGTCTTTAACCAAGGCACTGTTAAATATCCTTGTGTCTACTGGTCTTTTGTCATACATGGTTGAATTCTTAAACATCAAAACAGATCATAGAACATCATTAGCGGCTGGAACACATTTGATTCCTTCAATACTATCTAAATCAGCTGAAAATGTTGCAATCTTTAGGGACAATAATGGATTTACCTCTTTAATTAACAGAATTGGTTATGAAGTTGACTTTGCGCTTGAGAACCCTGGATATAGTGGTGGTGCTCCAAAACTATCATATGTTCAATATTCAATTAGCTTTAAGCAAGCCAGTTTTATCAGATCGTTGCTAACTTTAGTCCATGGTGTTATTGAACAAGAGAGTAGCGACCGTGCTAGAAATTTGTTTGATTCTCCTTTATTATCTCATTTGAATAAGATTTTCTGCAATGGCAGCACATTTGGGTACAGCCTGTTGACACTATCTTTGAACACTGTTCTTCTCATTCTTCACAATGAACCAACATCGTACTCAATTTTAAAAGAAGCTGGTACTATTGATAGTATTGTTGATAACTTTGAAACGTTTTTTGGTAACTCTTCTGATTTGTTGATTGCCCTACCCCACATAATCGGCGCTATTGCTTTAAATAATGAAGGAAGACAAAAGATCAAGGATGCCAACTTAATCCCAAAGTTTTTCAAGAACTTTTTCATCAATAAGAATGCAAGAGCATTGGTTTTACCAGAGGACACGGTGTTTTTAGGTTCTGCGTTAGAAGAGTTATCTAGACATTATCCTGATTTGAAACCAATAATTAGACAAGAAATTGTTTCATTGCTTGAAAAGTTACCTTCATATGCTGAAAAGAATTTACCACAACCAAAACTTTTCATTTCAGATTCCGGAGGTTTTTATCACAGCAAATCTGATGTTATTGTCAAAGATGAGACAAGTGAAGTTTTACCAACTTGGGAATCTTTGGATGATGTCTATGTTATTGAAAATGCAACCATCTTCTTGAGTGTTTTGGTTATTAATAGTTCAGGTGCTTGGTCAAACCTCGTTAATGATATTCCATCAGAGAATTGGATTCCAGTGTTGCAATTAAAGAATTCACCATCAGATTATCCATATTCAGAAACCATGTCCTCTGTTATCAGCACTTTAAAAGAATTTGAGAGTGAGCAGAGAGGGTATGCAACACGCACAATTCTTGATGTTATCGGCTCAGAGTTGAATAAGTTTACTGATATTTTAGGATCTACTGGGAACGATTCTTTATTCTTGAGACTTGACAAAGAAGGCAGACTAGAAGATGCAAACACCATTATGAACCAATTAATTGGCATGAATAACCTGCTTTTTGCATTCTCAAATATTTTTTGTTCAACTCCAATTTTGTCTTTTGATCGTGTCCAAACTTTAGCTAGGGCTTTTGCAAATGATGAAGGTATTAAAATTGTGAATGATTTGGGCGACTTGCTAAGATTTGTTACCGAGGAAGAGTACAGATTGCGTGCAGCTACACCAACAGATGTGGAAGAAAAAACTGAACCAGAGTCACCACTAAAGGCATCCCCTCCATTGCGAATTTCAAATCATGACAGCAAAGCTTTTGATAAGGTTGAGGTCAGAAGTGCACAGGAAAAGAATTTAAAACAATTAAGATTTGTTTTACAAAGATTACACACTTCAATTTCGATGATTTATAACATATTGCTATCTTTACCAAACAACAGCAAACAAGAGAACACCGATGAATTAAGAGGAGGTAAAATTAGAATTGTTGATGCTATAACTGCTGTACTTTCTGGACTTGTGAATATCGACTCATATGAAGATGAACATGTGATACTGACATACCTTTTCACTATTCAATATTGTTTGACAGAAAATAATTCTGGGAAAGTTATGACGCTTGCTGCTATTTTCTTTTTGCAAAACGACGGGTTCTTATTTCAAAATAAAGTTTTAATTCATTTTTGGCAAACTCTGAAAACATTGGATATGACAAAATTGAAGGACCTGAAAGAGCAGGGCTTTGTTCCCAATAACAGAGAGCATATCGTTGTTAGCATTGTTATGAATTCTTTGGTTATGCTTGAAAGAATTACTTTATATGAAAGCCTGGAGAATATTCATAACAGTCCATCCTACTATCAAGGTGACTTTTGTGGGGAGCTGTGTGTTCCACCTTGTATGGGTGCTGCATTTCTTATCCAAGGTAAGATTTTAGCATACAGTGTCCTGGTTTCCATATTTGACGAGGAGAAGTTCGACTCATTTGATGAAGAATTAAAGTTTCCAGATGTGGTTGTGCAAGAACTCTTAACGATTGCCAAGCAAGCAATATCTGAAGCTGGTGAAGAAAAGCTCCAAAATTCAGATGGTGTCTTATTTGACATTAGCTGGGATAGAGTGAGACCTGCAAAAGTTAGGGTTGATTATTTGAAATCTATTGGGATGCCTGATGCTGCTGCACTGAAGTTTATTTGCAGATCTGGGGGTGATTTAAGACCAATCTGTTCTGAACCAGAACCTCCAACTGGATCTGAAGTGTCCCAAGAAGAATGGAATCATATCAGACAAAGAGCAGAAGAGAGTCCTTTCAATGAGGGGTATGATTTTGTGGGAAAAGCCCAATACAAGGATATTCAAACGCTTGTTGAGTATGACGAGCTTCGTGAGTCTAAAGCACCATATTTTCTAGACCAATTCCTATTGATTTGTCAATTAAATCCTTCTACAGCAGCCGCAGTCTTTGAATATTTAATTGCTGTCTACCTGGTCGCTCCAAAGTCAAATATTTTAAATTTTCAAGATGTTGTCTTGCAGAAACTTTTTGATTCAATATATTCTTTTGACATCTCAGAATCAGAGTCTGAACAGTTTGCGGCATTATTGAAGCTATTAGGGTTGATTTTCAGTAACGACACAGTATTTTTTGGTTGCAAGTCATTAGTTGAGTCGTTTGTTGAGTTTGTTGCAGACTCGTTCAAATCTGCGTATGTTAATTTTGATTGGTTTGCTAGAGCAATGTTTGCATTGGAAAGAGCAATTTCCGGGTCATTTTTACCAGTCATACAGTCATTAACAGTTCCAGCATCATTGCCATCAGCTAAACATATGTCTCCATACACAAAGTTAGATGATGCTATCATAGAAAAAATTTTCAATATTTTGATTAATGTTGGAGAAATTGAAAATAAGTTAAGTGCTGTTGGTGTTACCAGATTGTTGGTAATTTATGCTAGAAATCAACTTTTTGCTGAGAGAGTTGTGAAATCAGGGGTTATTACTAAGATATCCAATGCGTTGTCCTTACCTCTCGATCCAAAAGATCTCCACGGGAAAGAGAAATTATTGAAGCTTCAATCTGCTTTCATAATCTTAGCTAGAGAATGCTTTGAGACAGTACCACTTTTGCACAAGATAATTGCTTCTGAAATCCAGAAAAGTTTTAGAAACCCGAAAAGAGAGTATGCATTGAACATGTTTTTGAAAGACACTTCTGCAGTTGCCTTGCGTGAACCAGCTATTTACATTAATGAAATGACAAAAGTTGTTAGATTCTCCAACCCACTAAACAGTTTGAACATTCGTCTTATCGATGAGAAGATCACTAAAGACATAACAATGGTTGATGCCCAAACTGGGGAGGCTGTGCATACTGAGTCAGGAGACACATCAGAGATGAATTTGCAGAAAAATAACACTGGTATTGTTCATCTTATCTTGACAAAACTGATGTCTGCTGCTAAAGTCGATTGGATTGAAGACCCACCATTGACCGAGGAAGAAAAGAAAGAAGAAGAAAAATTTAAAGATAAAAATGAGTTTCCAAAGCCTAAGAAAGTTGACGTTGAGAAGAATTTGAATTGCAAACAAATAATTTTCTTGTTAAAGGTTCTTGTGGAGCTATTGTCATCCTACAAACAGAGCAAGTTTGAATTTTTAACATTCTCTAAAAAGAATCTGTTTGAGAATGAAGTCAACGAGCCAGCAAAACCAAGAACAACGTCATTAAATTTTTTATTACACCAATTTTTGCAGAATAAGATTGTCAATTCAGAATTATCTGTTTCAGAGAAAGAGAGAAAAAATACTGTTGCCAAATATGCAAATCTTGTTGTTGCAGCCTTCATTTCCAGTGTTGATGATCATGACAAGAAAGCTTACGCTGATGTGGATGCAAATAATGAAAAAAGCCCTAAACCAATTGATTGTGACATGCTTTTCATCAGAAAATATACAGTGGAGGCTATTCAGAAGATAATAAAAGATGTGTTGGTCTCAAAAGGCACAAGTACAATTTCTTACCAACAAATTTCAAACCTTGCTAATGTTTTGCACAACTTATTGGCAACTCCCAATGAAAAGTGCTTCCAGCCTTCAAACACCAATGAAGATAGTTATCATTTGTGCAAGGTCTGCATCGAGTCTGGGGTTCCTCGTACTCTCTCAACAACTTTGGCTGAGCTTGATGTCAATCATCCTACTTATGAGTTAGTTTCACAGTCGTTATTAAGGGCATTGTATACTATTGCAGACATCAAGCACAGATATGGTGATTATTTTAAGAAGGATCAGCCTAGTAATCTTGGCGATGAAGAAGAAGTTGAAGAAGACTATAACGAAGATGAGACGCCAAATATTTTCAGAAACTCTGCACTTGGTATGTATGATGTGGAAGACATCAACTCTGAAGATGATGAAAGTGTTGATGATGACGACGAAGAAGATGATGATGAGATGGATTCTGAAGATGTTGAAATGGACTTCGATGATGGAAGTGAGGCAGATGATGAAATCGAAATTGTATATAGTGATGATGACGGCACCGTTGGAAGTGATACAGAGGAAGTTATAGATGTTGATGATGATGATGCTGAGGATCATGAAGAAGTTGACGAGTCAGAAGATGATGAATCAGATATATCAGATTCAGATGATGGTGTTGAATCTACAGAAGATGAAGATATTGGAACCTATTCAGCTGATGGCTATGATGAGATCTCGATAGATGACAATATTCACGGGGAAGAATATGACAACTCTTCTCTTGGTTATGAATCTGATGATATTGAAGATGATATTGGGGATAATGAAGATGACGAAGACGATGTTTTTGACTCAGATAGTAGGTTCGGTGAAATCATTGACGATCCACAGGGTTTGGTCACCTCACATAGCGGAAATCATAGACACAGAATTCCACATCGTGGTGAGGCTTCGCAGCTCATCATGGAAAATGGAGGTCCTCTGGTTTTTGATGTTGGCAGAATAGCGAACTTAGGTAATTTCGTGGACTTACGTGGTATGAGAGGACACCAAACATTGGAACGCATAAGTGATTTATTGCAACCATATTCTGCACCTAGAGTAAATAATGAAGTGAATTTGGCATCAACGAGAGAAAGATGGAATGAAACTAACACAATGTTCTACAAAACTCAAGATGCCCAAAGGATACTACCAGAACTTGTCAACCAGCTGTTTGAACCAAGCTTTCAACTATTTCAGAAGGAAGAAGAAGAAGAAAGAAAACGCGAAGAAAAGGAAGAAGAAGAAAGAAGAATGAGAGAGGCTGAAGAAGCGGAGCGCAGAGAAACAGAGGCAGCGGAGAGACAACAACAAGAAAGCTCCGAACCTGCACCAGAATCAAACCACGAGCCTGTGATGATATCTGTTGGCGATCGTTTGGTTGATATTGCTGGTACAGGAATTGATCCTAATTTCCTTGCTGCAATTCCTGATGACATGATAGAGGAAGTGTTGACTGAACATATAAGAGAACGCAGAGCACAAGCTTCAGCTGAAGGTGTTTCAAACCGCGAGATTGATCCAGATTTCCTTAATGCACTTCCCGAGTCTATACGAGATGACATTTTGGAACACGAAGCTATTTCTTCTATGAGATCTGCAGTTGGTGAAGCAACCCTCCCTGACAATGTCCACGGAGATAACCTGAATGAAGGCAGCATTGTGCAACCAAAAAAGAAGGAAGAGAAATCAAGAGTATTTTTTACACCTTTGGTTGATCGTTTTGGTGTTGCATCCCTTATTCGTTCTGTGTATGTCCCTCAACCATTCGACAGAAGAAGGGAGTTATACCAACTATATGGTGAAGCTTGTTATAACAAACAGACTAGATCAGAATTGATGGGGGTTTTGCTTGCCATTTTACAAGAAGGAATAAACAGTCAACAGTCTTTAGAAAAATCATTCTTGCATATCACAAATAGAGCAAAGATATCAGCCAGTGCCATCATCAATGCTACCGCAAAGGGTAGCAGTACACCAAAAGCATTATCAACACCTAATCAATTGAAAACAGATAATGCATCTGTGACATTGCCTACCGGATCAACCCCATTTGTTGTGACGACTCAGATTTTGGAGGGGTTGCAGGTTATGCTTGAGTTTGATTCACATTTCAGAAATTTTTTCTTAACTGAACACGAGCCGATTGCCCTTGGAAAGAAAACATTGAACAAGATTAAGAGAGAAGGATTTTTGAAACAATCTAAGTATCCATTGAATATTTTGTTGGGGTTGTTGAATAAGTCTATCGTGAGACAGAAATCCTCATTACTGGATACTTTGTCACGTATTATCCAAATCAACACACGTCCATTGTTATCAATTAAAAAATCGTTGAAAGAAAACAATGCATCAAACGATGATGATGGTAAAGGAAAAAAACATTTAGAACTACCAGAAGTCATGGATTCAGGGTTAATGAGTATTGTCGGTATATTGACATCTGATGACTGCTCAAACCGTACATTTTTACAAACCTTGGGAGCAATGCAGAATTTATTGGCACTTGATAAGGCTGAAGAGCTTTTTGCCAACAAACTCTCTTCTTTGGCTACAAGGTTAAGCAGAAGCATCACAAATGACTTGGAGTACTTGACAAACTCACTGAAGAATATGAGCAAGAGTAAAGATACTGAAAGTGAATTGATGGTCAAATTTACATCATCAAGTTCTGATCAAGCAAAATTATTGCGCGTTTTAACTGCTTTGGATTATTTATTTGGGAAATCCGATCTAAAGAGCACAGATAACACTGAACGCTCAACTCAAAGTGCACAAAGAATAACGAATTTATACAACAGCTTGACATTAGGTCCTTTATGGGGTGCTTTAAGTGATTGTATGGATTTGTTGGAAGGTAATAAACATTACGCACATATTTCAACTGCATTGTTACCACTGATTGAAGCATTGATGGTTGTTTGCAAACATAGTAAGGTGAAAGAATTTCAAACCAGAGATATACTAAGATTTGAAAACAAGAAATATGACTTCACCAATGAACCAATTGAAAGTTTATTCTTTTCATTTACAGATAAACACAAAAAAATGTTGAATCAAATGGTTAGAGCCAATCCAAAATTGATGGGTGGTTCATTTGCAATGTTGGTCAGAAACCCAAAAGTTTTGGAATTTGATAACAAAAAGAATTATTTCGATAGACAATTACACACGGAAAAGAAAGAAGGTCCCCCATTGAATGTTACTATTCGTCGTGATCAGGTCTTTCTGGATTCATACAGAGCAATGTTTTTCAAGTCTAAGGAAGAATTCCGAGATTCAAAGTTAAATATAACTTTTAAGGGAGAGGCTGGTGTTGATGCTGGTGGTGTTACCAGAGAATGGTATCAGGTGTTATCACGTCAGATGTTTAATCCGGATTATGCGCTATTCTTACCAATTGCTTCCGACAAGACTACATTCCATCCAAACCGTACGTCATGGGTTAATCCTGAGCATTTGTCATTTTTCAAATTTGTTGGTCGTGTTATTGGTAAGGCTATATATGATGGCTGTTATCTAGATTGCCATTTTAGTAGAGATGTTTACAAGAGTATTCTGGGAAGACAAGTGTCATTGAAGGATTTAGAAACGATAGATTTGGAATACTACAAATCTCTAATGTGGATGCTAGAAAATGATATCACAGATATTATCATAGAGACGTTTTCTGTTGAAACAGATGATTATGGTGCTGTTAAGATTGTTGATTTGGTGCCAAATGGAAGAGAGGTTCCAGTCACTCAAGAAAATAAACAAGAATATGTCCGTCTAGTGGTTGAGTACCGACTACAGAAGAGTGTTGAAGAACAAGTTGGAAACTTTTTGCAAGGGTTCCATGAAATAATTCCAAAGGAGTTAATTTCAATCTTTGATGAACAAGAGTTGGAATTGTTGATTTCTGGTTTACCTGACATTGATGTTGATGACTGGAAAAATAATACTATGTATGTGAACTACAGTGCTTCATCAAGGGAAATTTCTTACTTCTGGAGAGCCGTTCGTTCATTTGATCTGGAAGAACGTGCAAAACTGCTACAATTCGCTACTGGTACGTCCAAGGTGCCATTAAATGGGTTCAAAGAATTAGGCGGTGCCAATGGTTCAAACAAATTCAGCATTCATAAAGATTTTGGTGCCACTGATCGTTTACCCTCATCTCACACATGCTTCAACCAAATTGATTTGCCTGCATACGATTCATATGATACACTAAGAAACGCCTTACTTGTGGCTATCACTGAAGGTCATGAAGGGTTTGGTTTAGCTTAATAAGAAAATATTACAAGTTCAAATGCTAAATTTGATTAAATATAAGGATTGTTTTTAAATATTTTGTAGTGCTATGAAAGAATATTGTTCAGAAAAGTAGAGAGAAAAAAAAAGAGAGAGGGAGAGCGAGAGAGTCTGTGTGTGTATAAGAGAAAATCAGTAACACCTACACCATTATGTAGTACATTAGAACTCCATATAACACAACTTGCCATGCCATAGACGTTCATTAAAAAGTGTTGTCCCAAAAGGTTCATATCACCAAAAGTTTTTCATGAAAAAAAGAACCCTTTCCGAACTTCTTTCCATATCCTAACCATAAGTAACAGAATAAACAATGAAAAGACACTTTGCTGGAAAAGACAGTATGGAGCCCAATAAGAAAACAAAGAATGAAACACCTGATATTAGAAAACAAGAGGTAATAAGGAGAGCACGTGAAAAAGTTGCTATGTTATATGCTAAGAAGAAACAGCAACAACAACAAACACAGGAAAAAACGCCAGAATTAGCACAACAACAACAACAACAACAACAACGAGATGAGACTAATGGTAAACAGCAAACCAAACTGACACTCCAAGAAAGGATTGCAGCAACCAAGGCTAGAATAGCCAAGCAGAAGGAAACGAATGAAACTTCTTCGAAACCAGTTAGACGTGGCCTAAATGTTGAATTGCACCCGTTATTATCAGGTGAACAGAGTACTCCAACACCACATGAAATGAATCCAAACTTGACAAGGCTGAACAAGAGAGGCTTCCAAATAAATCCATATTTGAGTGATCGAAGTGGTCCTGCAGCGAGACCAAAGAGGGAGCTACACTTTATTGAGCCTGGAACATATATAAAGCAAGCTGAGGAGATGCGTAAGAAACAAAAGTTGGAAGAAATGAAGAAAAGGATTGAAGAGAATAAGAGAAGGGCTGGCCTAGTACCAGATGCAGCTATTGGTGAGGACCTGTATAAGTTGCAAAAACCACCGCTAGTTGAATGGTGGGATGAGCCGTTGTTGTTAGAAGGAGATTATGATAAGTTTAATGAAAGTGCTATCACGATATATGTTCAGCACCCAGTCTTGATAAATCCCCCATGGGAACGCCACTTGCCTCCACAAAAGCCATTGTTTCTAACGAAAAAAGAAATGAAAAGAATCAGACGAAACAACCGTGCTGAGAAATTCAAGGAACAACAGGATCGTATTAAGCTTGGGCTAGAGCCTCCTCCACCACCAAAAGTGAAATTGAGCAATTTGATGAATGTGTTAACCAGTGAAGCTATTAAGGATCCAACAGCAGTTGAACAACGTGTTCGTCAAGAGGTTCGAGAAAGACAAGAGCAACATTATGCTGCCAATGATGCTAGAAAGTTAACTAAGGAACAGAGACATGAAAAGATTGAGATCAAGAATGAGCGTGATTTACAAAAGGGTTATTTTAGTGCCGTCTTTATTGTGAAGCAGTTAGTGCACCCATCACATAGATATAAAGTTGACATGAATGCAAAGCAATTAAATCTTGTTGGTACATTATTACAGACAAAAGAGTTTTCCTTAATTATTGTCGAAGGTTCAGAAAAGAGTATTGGTCGTTATGAAAAGTTAATTATGAACAGAATCAAATGGACTGAGAGTGTTGATATTGATGGTGAACACCATGATCTTAGAAACAACACCAACCGTGTCCTTTGGAAAGGTCAATTGAAAGACTTTCATTTTAAGAAATGGTCATTGTTTAGAGCTGATGATGATGATACAGCATTTGGTTATTTACAGAGATTTGGTGTTGCAAGTTATTTGAGACAGGCAAAAGCTGAAATTCTACAATAGTAGACAATAACAATAACAACAATAGGTTATCTACATAAAATTTCAATAAAAAGAGAATTGGCATTGCAAATTTATGTCCAGTCATCTATTTAATCAGGGGGAAAAAAGATCATCGCAACTTTATATAGTTTTTTGGCATATTTATAGGAGGAAATGGGTTGACCAGCAATTATTAATCGATCTCATTTTTTATTAGGGTCGTAGAATAATTTTAAGCCTCATTGATCTTGGCCAAGATTTCAGAGTCTCTATATAGAATGACTTCATCATCACCAACCTTAATAGTAGAACCGCCAAATGGTGGGATCAAGACAGTTTCACCTGGAGCAACGTTTGGAATGACCTTGTTACCTTGAGCATCAGTGAAACCAGGACCAACAGCCAAAACCTTAGCTTGGTTCAACTTTTCGACATTCTTTTCTGGGATGTAGATACCAGAGGCAGTTTTGGATTCAGCCTTGATACGTTGGACCAAAACACGGTCTAGCAATGGAACGATGGACTTGATGGACTTTAGAGCAGACATTATGAGGGATGTAAGTTCAATGAACTGTTATAGTCTTCTGTTGTTATAAAGTTGAAGAGTTTATGTACCCATCATGTCGATTTTTCGAGAAACTTTTCAGTCACTCCAGCTTCGGATCCCAAGAGTCTAAGCTGCAAATTCCGGGGGGACGGAATTCGGAAATAACCGGAAATAGACGTCGGACAAATACACTAAACACCGAAGATTCTTGAAGCTTCCGAGGGTAAATAGAGGAGTAACCCTACCGGTAGATCTCACCGGAATTAGTTTACAGCCAGATTTACCTTCTACTCCTTAAAATTTGGGTGCCAAAAACCACAGCAAACATTTAATACTCAAATTCAATCCTTATTGGACAAATCACTACTTGTTTCTTTCTATATATTCAACAATGGTTGCTTACTACACCATCTTCGGTAAACAGGTCGGTTCCCACGTGATCTCAATTGCTACTTTGTCCACTGCTCTTGGTGCTGGTTTTCTAGCTACAAGAGGTGGTTCTGAAACCAAGAAAGAAGCCCCAGCTGTTGCTGCTACCCCAGCTGCTACCCCAGCTGCTGCACCAGCTGCTGCCTCTTCTAATGACGACATTGATGTCGAAAAGTTGTTGAAGTATGTCCTGTATCCTGCACCTAGTATTCGTTCTCTACTAACTAACTGTCTTTAGCGACTTCTTGAAGGAACAAGAAACTGCCAAATAAACAAACAAACACGACTGTATTGAATGACAAACATGAACGCAAAAAAATCTTGTTATGAGTCCATGGCCAAAAACAGAACAAACAAACGGGGAATGTATACAAATATATGATATGATACTACTTTGATGATACAGAATTCATTGTTCAAATAACGTGTAGTTCTGAGTGAGATTCTCCGTAAAAGATAGCGTGAATACTATGGAAAACCTCAAATAGTTGCACTAGTAAGCTCCTGGTGAATTGAGTTAAGCAATTGCTTTTGCTCCACGTAGATAATGACGGACCACATCAACGACATCAACAAGATCAACAGGTTTGGTAAGGCCACATATTTCAAAAAGTTTTAGCGATGAGCTTCACACAGTACTGATAATTCTTCATTACATTACGAGATCAACAAAAGCAAGGATGAAGTACGTTATTGAGCACATGGAAGCTGGTTTCACAGAATGGGTGATCCTAGAATACACCACCATCATTAAAGAAGTTGGTAAAGAAAACTTGATCTTAACATCGTTACCAGAAGGCACTACTGAAGCTGATATTCCACAAGAATTAAAGACTGTTGGTTTGCAATGGAGAACTAAAGATGTCTCACAAATCGGCACTGAAGAACTACCAATTGTTAAAGAAAGAGTGTGCTTGCTAGACCCTGCAGCGGAAACCGATTTGGTTGTCGATGATGCAGAGAAATTCGATTACTTTGTGTTCGGTGGTATTTTAGGTGATCATCCACCAAGAGACCGTACTGGTGAACTACGTCAGAAATACGGCTTTGCTGGTAGAAGACTTGGTAGCAAGCAAATGACAACTGATACTGCTGTCAGAACCACACAGCTGATTGTTGCTAAAAAGACACCATTTGAAGAGATCAAGTTTATTGATTATCCAGAATTTAGATTCAACAAGAATGAAGCTACTGAGATGCCTTTCCGTTATGTTTTGGATAAAGATAGCAGACCAATTCTACCAGAAGGTATGCTAGATTTGATTAAAAGAGATTCGGAACAATCCTTAGATGATCTACTATAAAGAAGTAAAAAGGAACTTTTTTTTTAATATAAACTTTTTAAATTCATTTACCCATCCATATTTGATGTCATATCACAATATAAAACCTATGTATAATTATTTACATGTATCACCCATTTTTCACTTTAACTTTCTTTTCTGTTACACGCTCATGATTTTTCGTTAATATCTCCTTCAGCAAGAATGCTGCAACGTTCTCATCTTCAAAGTAACTAACATGTGCACTTAAAGATGTAATAATGGACAAGTCCAAAAACCCTTGCTGTAAAGCATAATCAACACGGCCATTATAGTTCAAACTCGTCAGTTTCTTGAGTTCATCACCAGTGATTATCTCTTCCTTGTATTTGACAGTAGAACTTTTAGCTTTCTTATTTGCTCGAACATTCTCATCCTCTTTCTTCATCAAATTAGTAATCTTAGTTGCCCAGTTCTCTGTAGTAGCAGTAATAACCTTATTGCCCAAGGTTTCACCAAGTTCTTGTAACGATGAAATGTGTTTGTTGAAATCCTCAATCAAAAATGGAACAGATTCTGGTTCAAATCTGGTAAACTTCGGTGAAATCAATGGCTCAATTCTGTATCCAAGGGGATCACACTGGTGAAAGACATTATACATGTTTTCACATTTTGGTGTAGCTATAGTCTCTGAATTCTCAGACAACTCTCGAGAGCCAATATTCTTTCTCTTTAGTAAATTGAAAACACCAAATGGAGCGCCCACTGCAAAATAGTTATCAACATCAAAGTCTAGTAGTCTTGGAATTGTATCATCTTTAGAAGATGATCTTGTAGTTGGCTGTTCACACAAGACATCAAAGGCAATAGCAGAACCCAACGAATGACCAAGAAAACTAACCTTCCCATTAAATGTAGGGTTTCTTTCTTTGAAAAGTGCATATAATTTATTGGCCTCAGTAACCACCTCATTTAAAATCTGCTCTTTATATCTTGGTTCATAATACAACAGCACATCCAAAATGACTGAACCCAACATGTTTCTCAGTGGTTTCATGTCATTCAGTGTAATATCCATCAACGAAGGGAGTCTCAGTTCCCCATTTGAATCCTTCTCCTCAAATGGTTGTGTGGTTTTAAAATCAACCTTCTCTCTCCAAGAAATTGGCAAAACTTGTATTTTACAATTATCACTCTCATTCAATAACTTTTGGAAATCCTGATTTTCACCATAAACTTTCTTTAAGTTTTTTCTCAAGATGTTGATTGTATGGATAAAGTTGACGTTTTGGAAGGAGGGTCCAAGAGCTTGGCCAATACCATGAATACAAAAAATCAAATGGTCGACTGTTCTCCCATTAACTTGAGAATCACCATCACCAGGCGTGTAGTCATTCTCCATTTCAAGCTTCATCGCTTCTTTCGTATTCTTCTCATCCTGTTCTTTCGTTAATGTACCATTCTTTTCACCAAATAATTGGGATAATTCCAAATCAAACATCTTGGACATGCTGCGCACTCCAGGTTGTTCCTTTTTCTTATTCTTGTTCTCAACCTTTGATGGGTCTAGTTCATGGTCTTCTGGCGAATAACCTTTTGTTATGTGAAGAGAGCCTGGAATTGAGCCAGAGGGCAATGCTCTGAATAAACTCAGTTGTATATCACCACTAATTAGTTCATTCAAGATGAAGGCATTTTCTGGATCAATGAACAGCACATTCTTGCCTTCTTTAAAATCACCCTTTAGCTTCCAAGTATCATTTTCACCAAGTTCCAATAAATCGATTTCCAATTCAGAATACCCTCTTTCAATTTCTTTTGTCAATGCTTCACTCAATGGCTGGTTGTCTTCATCAAACCATAAACCACGACGAATTTGATACTCAGCACCTTCCCAATAAACAGGTTTCATGAGTTTTGTTTTCAGATCGACTTCAAACAAATAATCTTCATTCACAGACACTTTTGTAAATTTACCTCCATATGGATGCTTTATAAGTCTTTTAAATGCACTTTCTATACGTTGGGAATCTGAATATAAGAACGGTGCAAATTTCTTGGGTTCATCCTTCTTGGTATAATTGTAACTCAGAGGCATTGTTTCGGGAACATCTGTAGCGTAGAACCACCTGAATGGCTCCTTCTTCGGGTACGTCATGGGGCGCGTTAGGAGTTGTGTCTTTTTATCTGGTGGAGGTGATGATGATCTCAGGACTCGGTTTGTTGACAGCTTTCTCGAAACACCCAAAGGTGTAACTCTCTTGAATACCAGATTCATTTGAAACAGCAAGTTGGTGTGCATCTTCTGTATTTCTATCAGATATAAAAGTTAACACACACAGACACACACACACACACGGACTAGTTTAATTGAGCCCAAAGAATGATTGTTCTAGTTTTAGCAAGTTTCAACATGAATATATGTCTTTGGATGAAACTAAAAACTTACCCTCACAAAGTACCCCAGGAAAGCGGAAATATCCACTTTTATAGGCTCTTGTAAACACACAAGTAAAAGTTCTTATACAAGGGGAACAAACGTGTGATATGTTGAAGTGTGATACATGGCCTGAATCCACACGTCCTTCAACATGACTGTTCCTTCAACTAAGAAGCCAATTTTTAGGATTCTTGATTAACTTCATTTTGATGTAGAACATCCATTATATTAGATGAAACACAGCATAAAAGAAGCCAGGAATGTGCAGAAAGAATATATATAGACATATTCCATTGAATAAAACCTCAAAGGTGAAGAAATAACACCAATACTACTCATTTCTAATGGTTAACTACTGCACTGTTCTGCATCCTTGTGCCATGCTTCATGCTTCTGACTAAGCATGGTACAAGGATTGATCGTCATAAAAAGGCGTTTAAAACGACAACTTAACCAAACTCCTACATGAAGAACCAGACATTACCGAGTATAAAAGACAATGGCTACCCAGCAGTACCTAAAGAAAGCACAACAGCTGATCGACAGTAACAAGTTCTTCATGATTTCCAAGTCATGGTGTCCAGACTGTCACTATGCCCAAGCCATTTGGAAAAAGTATGGTGTTGCCAATAAAGTGACCATTTTGGAACTTGACAAGATTGACCAGAAGGAGGCTACTGAATTGGAAAAGGCCTTCACCCAAATCGCCGGTAGAAAATGGGTTCCAACTATCTGGTTCAATGGGGAAAGATTTGGTACTGAGCAAGATTTGAAAAAGTTGGAAAGTCTTGATTTGACTGAAGAAACTTTTAAAAAGAGTGGTTTGCTATAGATCTAGAGATATTATTATCAATTCATATACATATTAAAACTCACATACAGTGTCATTGTAGTTACTCATAAAGCATTAGAAATATTATTAAACACATATTCTTTTTTGTTTTCGTTTTTCTTTTTATTTTGGTTTAGCAAAAGAAATTTGCATATATAATTCGACAATTTCATTTGATCAACCCACTCTTTATCCTATAAATATATATTTTCTGTCCATAGTCATGTTGAATTTTCCCTTGATGAACGACTTCTTGTTCGTAGTGGGTTAGCAACAGTTGGTAATCTTCTTTGTTGAGAAACCGTCAACAATTTAAACTCAGGATCATTAACAGTGATGTTGTGTGAGAACCTTACATTATTAGCATTACCAGCAGTATCCATGGCATCCGTGGTGTCTTCAGATGACATAGATGTACTTGGTCGAGTACTGGTATCGAGTTGATCTTCCTTGACATCAACAGGCTCATCGTTTTCTTTTTCATTATCAGCAGCACTCATAGCAGACAACCCACCACGACTCTTTCTTCTATTATGACTCTTTTTGAATAAATCGTTAGATTTGGTTAAATTGCTATCCAAGGCAAGTGAAGAACTATCTAATGTATCATCTTCCTCGTCGAAATCAATAATAGTTTGAGTTGTAGCGTCATCCACTAGTGTTTCAAACTCTTCACCAGTTTTGTCGCCCTTTTGTTCATTATACAGCTTCGCCAGGTGTGGAGGGACTTGAACAGGAGAAGATTGTAAAATGGAACCAGCAGAAACAGATGCCCTTGACATTGAACGTCTTGGTTTTTTCCTTTGTGGACTTGTCGTATCATCGGAAAACGAAACCACTGTTGTATTAGTACTATTGCTAGTAGAATTTCCATCACCATTTGGAGCAAGATTACGATCGGGATCAATCTTCATGTCTTTCAGTTTTTGAACAGAGGCGACACCTTGTTCATCTTGTTCCGAGTCTGGTAATACATACCCACATGAGAGGGCAGCATGGTCTTGACTTTTAAACTCAACTTGATGAGCCAAACGAGCATGGTTCAGAAACCCCTGTGCAGACCCAAAATCAGTCCTGCCGCATCTTGGACATATAATCTTCACAATGACGTTATCTGAACGCTTGTGAACACAAATCTTATTACCATCCGCATCAATAACTGGTCTCAACCCACCATACGATGTTCTGTGTTGTTTTGATGGGTCTTCTGAAATGCTTCTTCGTGAATAGCTTGATGCCTGTCTTTTACCGACATCCATATATGTAACTGGTTCTTGTGGCTTTTCCGGAGGTTTTAAAGCATCATCCTTTAGTTTAATGAGATCCTTTAGATATACTGAATATTTTGTATCATCGTGGAGTTTCTGGAGCACTTCCATCTGTATCTCCACTTTTTTCATTTCATTCTGGATTAATGAGAACTCTCGATGTTTCAATAAAATCTCGACATCCACTTCGTTCATCATGTGTTGTTTGACGTCATTCTCAACAGCAGAGGTATCTTCAATGAATTCCCTTGGGGAAAAGCCATCAGAGTTTGGTGATTTGGGTGTTGCAATCTGAACATATATATTAGCAGACGACTGTTGGTCATCTAAAGACCCGGAACTGTTGTTCTCACTCTGGTGCCGATGTGATTGTTGTTGTTGTTGTTGTTGCTGTTCATTAGAAAATGATGCACTGTGTTGTGACATATTTTTTATTTTTTATAAATAGACTTAACTGTGTATCAAGGCCTTGAAGCAGTGTATTGTCCAAATCACAGTGAATTTATCAAAGACACACCAACACGGTATCAGTACAACTTAATGTTATGGTTCCCGTTTTTCATTTACTCCGTTCTGATAATTTTTGCCACTCTCTCCAGGGCTTCAAAAACAAAAAACAAACAGAACCAAAAGTGTTGAAGTAGTGCCCCTACGAATTTATACAAAAACACCTAAAATTCAGTGTTGGTTTCCGTTGGTTTCCGTTGGTGTGTTGTTCCGTTCCACTGTTGTCCAAGTCTAAAGGCAGCATCAATACTAGAAACCACTCAATCTATCTCTGTTAATGTTTTGTATTTTCCTTCGCATTCAAAACCCGTCTGCTACATCGACACGGGCACGCAACGTCCCACCGCGCAAAAAAAAAGTCTGGTTTCCGAGTTTATAAGTTTATAAAAGACACAACCAACCTCAAACTCAGGAATCGGGTACTCATTAACAGTTCAAGCATACCTTATTACCACACACGTTGTTAGCAAAAAGACCGCAGCCAACACCCAAGATGTCTCGTATGCCTTCCAGTTTTGATGGGAACACCCCAAATGTCAAGTAAGTATTCTATCTTTGTATTGTTACTTTTCGGGATACTGGTCACAGGAAGACTGGTATCACTACTCAAATATGGATATCAAGAATTCTAACGAGATGCTTAGTGAAATGGATTTCATGGAAAAAGTTGTCTTCAACTGTAAGCAACAACCATTGATCCCAATCGGTACACTAGCTACCTGTGTCGCTGTTGGTTTGGCTGCCCATTCCCTTCGTATTGGTAACAAAAAAGATGCACAGAAATGGTTCAGATACAGAGTTGGGTTCCAAGGGTTCACTATCGCTGCTCTAGTGGTTGGTGGTTACATTTATGGTAAAGACACCGCAGAGGCCAGAAAATCTAGAGAAGAACTAATCCGTGACAAGGCCAAGCTAAGAGAAAAGCTATGGATCGAAGAATTGGAACGTCGTGACAACGAAACAAAGATGAGAAGACAAAGAGCAGAGCTGGCTAGACAAAAGGTTAGAGAAATTGAAGAACAAGAGAGAAGAGATGTTGAATTGGCAAAAAAGGGTTCTTCTGCTGCTGACCAGGCTTGAAACAACAATAACATCCAGAACATAATTCACAGGTGATCAAGGCAAAGAAAAAAGTGTGGTTTCCTTGGATGGACAACTGACACCCATTATATCCATTCTGATACCTTGATTACTGGATATATTGACCTTGACTTTTGTTGTAACGACTGATGATTCATTTATTATAATTATTTTTTTTTACTGTTCATACATTCTTCTTATTCTCCTTTATTTTCACCATTCTATTTTGATTTCATATAAATATACATAAATCTAAATCTTAACAGGCGTATGATTGTATGATTGTATTATTCTAAGCAAGCTATATTGATATCCAATGTTTTTTTTACAGAACGCATTCGCGCATTTTTGGTTAAAGCTGGGAGACTCAGACTACCATCATCAATCAGAACACCAGTATGATGCTTTTGTACACCCCACTAGTACTGTTTATAGGAGTGATTGAGACTGATTCAGTTACGTAAAGAAGAGATATCATATTCTATGGTAATTCATTAGTTTTAGTGTCAATCCAATTTAAAGTCCGGGTAAATACATTTTATCTTGGGCTCCCTTTTAATTATAATTAAGAACAACAAACTGCAATACTGAACTTCATAAACCAAATTGTTTCCATTTACAACTGATCATAGAATACCATTTAGAAATGTTAGTGTTGGCCATAGGCGATCTCCATATACCAGATAGAGCCATTGTGAGTTAAACAAAATAGAACATTCATGCCAACGGGAAGTTTATTAATGTATATTCTAGGATCTCCCACCAAAAGTACGAAATAGGTTTAATATCAATTTACCAATAAAACTAACACCTTTTTTTTTTAGTTTCGCAAGTTACTTGTTCCAGGAAAGATATCTCAAGTGTTATGTCTTGGTAATGTTACCGGATCTCCATCCACATTGGATTTTCTTCGCAACTTGTCGCCAGATTTCCAAATCGTTAAAGGTGAATACGACGAAAGCACACAATTACCACTCACACTAGTGATCACACATGGAACTCTCAGAATTGGGTTCACCAATGGATATACGATTGTCCCAAGAGGCGATCCATTGTCATTACTGACAGCTGCCAGACAAATGAATGTTGACATTTTGATTTGGGGTGGTACACACAAGGTTGAAACATACACTCTAGAGGGCAAGTTCTTTATAAATCCAGGTAGTGTAACTGGTGCGTTCTCTACTGAGTGGCCAGATGTGGAGGAATTAGAAGTTGATGAAACACGCGAACAAAACAAAGTCGACAAACAGGATACTAAAGAAAAGGAAGAAACAAACGACAAAGAGGCGGAGCAAAGTGAAGACAAACCTGAGGATTCTAATAAAATAGATCAAGAGATTTCTGGAAGGGAGGAAACATCTAAGGAAGCTGACACACAAAACGTTAGAGAAAAAGACAATGATGAAAAGACTGAAAAACAAAAAGAGAATGAAAAAAAAGAAGAAGAAGTAGAAGAAGAAGAAGACGACGACAATGAGGAAGAGGAATATGATTCAGTACCAAGTTTCACATTGCTAGATATCCAAGGCTCTGTCGTTACATTATATATTTACACATACATTGGAGGTGATGTGAAAGTCGATAAAGTGAGTTATCGTAAGGATCAGGAGTAAGAAACTTGCTCTATAATGAATCAATTAACTGGGAGCATAAACTTCGGATATGTAGTGAAGTATGTAGTGAAGTCGAAGGAGGTCGCAATATGTGTTTGTAAGATCTAAATAGTGTGTAAAAAGATTCTTCAAGTATCTGTATTAATGCATACGGATGTAGAGTTGAATAATAATATTGAGATCAACAATAAAGCAGTTGATATTATATAGGCGAATGTTTAAAATGAAATACCCATACGTTCATAAACTATTTGATAAGGTTAGATGATTTGTTTTGTACGATATGTTCATTTCGTTTCGTCAGAGTTGCCAGCCCTAATCTGCCTGTGATACAACATTGAAACTTCACCTGATTTAAAGCGGTGAAAGTACACAAATAAGAAAAGTTTTCATTGAAGTCAATTTCCAACACACACTCAACAACCAGACAGTATAGAAATACTCCATTTTCAAACAGTTTGTTACACTTGATGCCTATTGGTACCCTAAAAAGAATCAGTTCCGGGTAAATGATGCCTTTCCTGCACTATAAAAAAGTTGTTGATTCGAAAAAATTTTAACTTTCTCCCAATCTCTATGAAAACATTGAAGAATTGTAAGTTTTGATACAACACTCACATTTTGAGTTATTGCAGTACAAGTTTAGATGATGACCAGAGTGCATTTGGCTCGAGACGTCTCGTCGATGTGGAAAAACTCACGCTACCTTACTATTTATTTCTGAAAACTTGTATTCAATATTCATTTTGTTGAATTTTTTTTTTTTATTTCAGGACAAAGTTGAAGCTAATGCATCTAGAATACCAACAGTTGTTGAGATTAGTGACTTCAGTCAAATCATTGGTGAAATATTGATTTAGTTTCTACCAACAGTTATATAATAATTGAAATATCTTGCATTCAGAAATATTTTTACGTAGTAGCAACTTTTATTGTAATTAATATATAATGGAATAATGAAATTAATTTAGATTAAATATATTTACTCTTCTATACCTTCTAGCAAGTCATCTTCACAGTTATCCACTTCCTGGGCACCTTGGAACGAACTTGGTAACAACTCTTCTAGTTTCAAAACCTTCTTCATGGAGTAGGCATCTTCACCATCAGCATAATATGACTTTTCAATACTCAACACTTCGTACTTCAAAGTATCTCTGTATAAATGCAATGCGGCTCTATTGGACTTTCTAACATGTAGACTGACATATTCTGATTGGAAAGTTTCGCACAAGGCGTATAGGGCTTGTCTCATTAGTTTTTCCGCAATACCTTGTCTTCTGTATGTTCTCATCACGGATAAAGAAGTAACATGGCCATGTGGTGTCTTGTCTTCAGCATCGGGGTCATCTTCCATCTTGGCCAAAACGTAACCAACAATCTTCTCGGTCTTGTTAACGTATGCAGTGTCACCCTTTGCATCTTTAGAGTAACTGATATTATTCTCCCCATCTTCAAGATCTTCACCATTTGGACCAACTGTGGTGGTGGCAACAAAACTGGCTTGTGGCCATGACAAGATGTGATACATGTAATATTTCAATTGATAGTTTTCTGGCAAATTGTTTAGGTTAGCATTTTGCATACCTTGAACATCTTCAATGGTAGCCTTTCTGATCGTTATGGCCATGATTGTATGATTGTATAGGTTTTTTCTTCTTTTTATTCGTCCTTCTTCTATCTGTCAAAATCAGGGGAACAATTGTGGATATAATAGAGAAACCTGGACTGTAAATAAACTTTACAAGATGTCTGATACCAGTAGATCAATTGTTTCTTTATCAACTCTTCGAGAAAGTGTTGACTTTTCAGTTTCGTCGAATTTTCTCTGCAAAACTTGGGAAGCAAACGGAACTTACGTAATCATATGTAACTATATAGCATTGATAATAATGGGAATGTGTATTGTGTATGTATAGTCCATCGGTAGAACGCTCTATTTACTAAATCTTATAGCCTCTCTCTCCAGTACTTCGTGGTCAAATCTGATTAGGAATACCGTTCTTAATGGGAATCCGTCCTTTTCCACAGTATGAGCACTAACGTTGGCCTGGAAGTATGAAGCATCCAAAATACCTTCTATTATACCAGCAGTGAATGCAGAAACGTTTAGTTGACCAAACTCTTTAGGTACAGAGATAAATTGAGACATCAATGGCAAATTATCAGTAATCATATACTCCTCATCAGCATCCTGTGATTTTTCTAATCCATCAGCGACTTTCCCAAACAACTTCTTCCAAACTTGTGTATGTATGAATTGCAGCACCTCGACGATCCTAACCTCTCTCTTCGCATTCTTACCATCTCGTAGCGTGATCAATTCTAGAAACTTCATCCCAACACTGTATCCATAAGAGTTCAATTTAGCCTCTAGTTGTTGAACACCTTTCGACGAGGACTGTGCATATTGTACTATAGCTGAGAAAAGGAACACCAACGACGACAGATTAACTTCTGGTGTTCTTCGGGATAGACTGTTGTCATAGATATTTTTGCCCTTGGTGATCATTTGTGTTTGGTATGCGGTTGGTAGTTGGATAGGCCCTAGAGAAGGGTTGTAACCTGGCTTCAGTGTTGATGACGTGGCTTTCGAGGGATTGATTATTTCTTGACTCATTATGGCTTCTGACTGGTTCTTGCTCTATATACTATTCTAAGTTCAACGTGTCACTATTCTGTTGTTGAACCTTATTTGTTTGAGTGTTGATTCTGTTGATTTTTTTGGGTTTTTGATTTTTCTTCCTTTACCCTGTAAACAGATAGGAAAATTGACAATATCAATACGCCATTTGGATGTTTTACACACGGAAGAAGAGGTTCAGTGTCTACAAGGACTTGATAGACAATGGTAGCGATGATACCGCTCTGCAAAACTTTTTTTAGATTCGTTTTTAGCGTTGATTTTAACCAAGTTCAGACCTCTTGTTAAGCGATTCAACTTTTGAGCCTAACAATGCCAGAGTGATTGGGAGCGATGGTAGTGATAACGCTGTTAGGAGCTTTGTTGGTGAGACTCGAATTGGTTATGATGATGATGATGATGATGACGAGGAGGAGGACGATGAGGAGGATGTGTCTGATATATGTGTTGGTGCGGGATTGTTTGCGTTCAACAGTATTAATTCGGTGGCCAAATTGATAAAGACTCCAGCCAAAAGACAAGCACAACAGCAGAAGTTTCAAAGTCCCCCACCAGCACCATTAAACCGAAAGGACAACAAACAATCATTCATTTATTTCACAGAACCAGGAGCTCCAATCATTTCAAGTCCACAACAAACACCATCATCTATCCATTTATCAGAGTTTGATCAAATCCCCAAATCAACTTCTACACCATTTAATTCTGAAGATGAGCGCCCACTATCAATATCAACATCCTCTGTTTTATCCTATAGACCAAAAAGTTACTCTACACCAATGTTTCATTTTACACCGGTTCAAGATGGTCAATCTACACCAACATTGCCAAGCTCCAATACAGATTCGTCCTTTTCCAGTTCTTCAGTTTATATGAAGAGCCCATTAGTGGGAAAGACCAGACAAGAATTGGATCAAATGAAAGATAAAATTGATGGATTGGTGGAGAAAATGAGGAAAACTGTCACAATTTCCAGTCCCCAAGATACACAGAACACAAGCGATACTGATTCTGATGAGACTGTCGATTATGATTCTAGTTTTTCTATGGTTACCCCAACAGAGCTGTCAATAAAGACACCAAGCAACTCCATTCCAAATACAAAGTCAAAAGGCAAGCCAAGAAACCAATTGTCAATGCTCAATTCAGATATACAAACAACTCCTACTCCAAAACCTAAATCTACACACAAACCCAAACCAAAGTTGGCAATTAAACTCGACCTGAAAGAATCAAAGATAAAAAATCAACAGGAGCAGAAATATCGATGCCAATCAGAATTGCATTCACATTCACAACCACTACCACAGAAGAGCATTATCAAGAAGGAACCATCGTCAAAGAAGAAGAAGTCTGTTCGCATATATGATAATTTAACAGATAATTCAATTCATCCAGATTCTTCAGTCCTAAAGTTAAGAAAAAGAAGACCAACACCGTGTGCAAGTAACAAGACATCCAAAAAGGTCAAACTTCTTCATTATGTCGACTCCAACACAAGTTATAGTGATTTCAAGTCCTTATGTGGCGAAACTAGCAGTGATCCATTAAATCTTTTATTAAAATAAAGCACTGTGTTTTGCAGATTACTACAAGGAAGAAATAATTATCATAAACTAGGAAACGATATTAACGAAAACAAAACATATAAAATCTATCAAAATTATTATTGTTCAATGATGAAAGCCTTCAATTCAGTGTATGCCTTGTCCAAGTCATCGTTAACAATAATTTTGTCATGAGCACCAGTCTTGGAGTATTCGAGTTCAGCGTGGGCAGCAGCCAATCTCTTTTCTAAACTTTCGGGTGTTTCGGTACCTCTAGATTCTAGTCTCTTTCTCAAGTCTTCAACCGATGGTGGTGCCAAAAATAGGTACTTAGCATTCAAGTTGGTATTCTTGACAGACTTGACACCTTGCATATCGATATCCAAAATACAAGTCTTACCAGCCTTAGCAACATCTTCAACAGCCTTAACGGTGGTACCGTAGTAGTTTCCTGAGAATTGTGCCCACTCAATGAAAGCCTTTTCGTCAATCAACTTCTTAAAGTCATCAACATTGACAAAGTGGTAGTCCTTACCGTTAACTTCACCATCTCTTGGGTTTCTGGTGGTGTTGGAAACAGAGAAACCAAACGCGTCTGGGTATTCGGCAAACAACCTCTTCAACAAGGTGGACTTACCAGTACCAGATGGACCAGAAATAACAATTGGACGGTCTAAAACACGCTTTGTTAGTACTTTTTCACGTTTAACTGACACATTTCCAAACAGTAAACAAGCATGCAATGAAATAATTTAAAAACAAAACAAACAGAATCAACTCTCAGAAATGCAGTACTCACAAAGTTTCAAGAACATACTGGTTGCAGACATGATGTGTTGTGTTGTATTGGTGTGGGATATTGTACTTGGTATAGCAGATAATGCAGTTAAGCAGATCTTAGGGAATGTTGTCCTTTTGTATATTGACTCTGCTGAAACTGTTCGATCAGCAAATATTTTTTTTTTAATAAGGCACCAGGCACCAGCCACATGCCGTTACTTTTTCTTTCTTTTTTCTTTCGTTTGTTTCTTTTTCTCACTCGCCACGGCACAATCCAAATTGGGGGATGGTACTCGGTACATACACGTCTGTGGCGGTGCAAGATGAAGTTGAGAGAAAAACAATGAGTGGAGCGACCACCAAGAGATAGATGATGTGTTCTTCAATGATGTTTGGTTAACTATTACTCGCTGAACATACATATACGGTAAATTATCCCACGTTCCAAGACATACTCCACAGTATAATATTTGAGTGTTGCCGGTACCTGGTTGGTTTGGATCTGATTTTGGTTGCAAAAGATTTCGTTTGCTTTTCTTAAGATCAGTATTTGTAAGAGTAGTAGTAATAGTAGTAGTGGATATTGGAATATTGTGTCAGCTCAACAATTGGTGTTGTTCCTGTGATAGTGGTATTGTTTTTTTTTTAACTGATACGGTGTATATTATATTTAACTATATAATTATGTAAGATTGATTAGGTAATATTTTGGAATGAACTAACTGTCCCCTTTTGGTAATTGGTAATTTTTTATATGGTGTCAAAGGTGTTTGGTTGTTATTTCTGTAATTTTTAGTTTCACTTGAGTTTCCCCAAACAGTAATTACCTCGTTTGGACATTTTCAAAAAAAACGGTTAATTAGAACAGATCACAACTATAAAATACGTCTCGTCACACTTCATTATCATCATCATCATCATCATCATCAACAAGACTGTCTTAAACTTACTGGGTATACTTGATCTTTATTACTATCATAAGTATTATTCAACAAAGCAACATAGTTTACAAACATGTCAAGCGTGATATTATATGTTGGTAAAGTGCTGGTGAAGCGAGCTTTAGCTGATGATGGAGAAGACATCCCTGACATCACTATTCCAGACAATGACGATTTAGAAGATGCAAATCCAGTTGCTGAAGAAATTTTCAGTTCTTGGGCTTTATTTATTTTGTTATTCTTGTTGATTGCTGCTCTGTGGAGTAGTTATTATTTGCAACAGAGAAGGATACAGGCTGTTCATGAAACAGTCTTATCTATTTTCTACGGTATGATTGTTGGTTTGATCATTAGAGTCTCACCAGGCCACTATATCCAAGACTCTGTGAAATTCAATTCATCATACTTTTTCAACGTTTTGTTGCCACCGATTATCCTAAATTCTGGTTATGAACTTCATCAGGCGAACTTTTTTAGAAATATCGGTTCCATTTTGACTTTTGCTATCCCAGGTACTTTCATTTCTGCCGTTGTGGTTGGTGTGATTTTGTTCACCTGGACTTCATTAGGCTTAGAAAGTATGCACATTTCTTTTGTTGATGCATTGGCTGTTGGTGCAACACTATCAGCTACTGATCCAGTCACAATTTTGTCCATCTTCAATGCCTACAAAGTTGACCCAAAACTATACACTATCATTTTTGGTGAATCATTGCTAAACGATGCTATTTGTATTGTGATGTTTGAAACTTGCCAACAATTTCACGGCAAAGATCCAAGTATCAGTTCTGTCTTTGAAGGTGTTGGGTTATTCTTGATGATATTTACCATTTCCTTACTGATTGGTGTTATTGTCGGTATTTTGATTGCCTTAATCTTGAAACATTCACATATTAGAAGATATCCTCAAATTGAAAGTTGTCTAGTTTTATTGATAGCATATGAATGCTACTTTTTCTCCAACGGTTGTCACATGTCTGGTATTGTCTCACTATTGTTCTGTGGTATCACATTGAAGCATTATGCATACTACAACATGTCGAGAAGAACACAGATTTCCACCAAATATATTTTCCAAGTGTTGGCAAGATTATCTGAAAATTTCATCTTTGTTTACTTGGGATTGGCTCTGTTTACTGAAGTTGAATTGGTTTACAAACCAATGTTGATCATCGTAACTGTCTTCTCGATCTGTATTGCTCGTTGGTGCGCTGTGTTCCCATTATCAAGACTAGTGAACTGGGTCCATAGAATGCGTTCAAGAGGACAATCTATCCCTGATGAAATTCCATACAACTATCAAATGATGACATTCTGGGCTGGTCTTAGAGGTGCCGTTGGTGTTGCCTTGGCTATGGGGTTGCAAGGTGAACAAAAGAGTACATTATTGGCTACTGTTTTGGTTGTTGTTGTGTTGACTGTCATTTTGTTTGGTGGTACGACAGCTGGTATGTTGGAAGTTTTAAACATCAAGACTGGTTGCGTCAATGAAGATGATTCAGATGATGAATTTGACATTGAAGCTCCAAAGTCTATTGCTTCCAACACTATACTCTCTAACAGAAGATTCAATAGACCAGTTGCAGCTGGCGGTGCTCGCCCAGAATCACCATATTCTGATTTCACCAGAAACAGATCATCCCCAGATTTCCATGAACAGGACTTGTTGAAGGATGATGAAGCACCAAATGACTTAGGTGACATCCCAACTCTAGTACCTCAAGTTGGGTCTGCCTCAACAGCACCACAAACTACTTCTATTGTTGGCACAGTTCAAAGTATACTACAAACAGACGATAGAGCAAAATGGTTCCAGAACTTTGATGAACAAGTTTTGAAACCGGTGTTGCTAGATAATGATCCATCTAGATCCGATAATAATGTCTGAGTTATAACAACTTAGTACAAAAAAGAAAATGAAATCTAATGAACAAGACATTTGTGTATACTAGCATTCTTTTAATATAAAGATACATATATATATTCATTCTATCAAGTAACTATAAATCCTGTTGTAAATAATGCATAATGGTAAACCTGTATGTTACTTTTCTTTTTTTTAAAAAAAAATGAATCAGTTGATGTTTATATATAGTACAGAGCAGAAAGGAAAGTGTAGTGTATTTTGTTCAGGAAATTATTGAAGTTCCTCCTCCTCTTTCATTGTAGTTTCCAAGGTCCAGTTAACTAAATGTAGAACACTTGGTGGTAAAACAATATCGTTCAAAACATTGCTATATTTCAATGTGACTTCAAAGAAGGCATTCATAGATAATTCATGTAATAACATGATAACATTTGATTGCTCCTTGTCTTCAAGGTAATCTGGTGGGTTTTGTATGAATCTTCCACAAGTTGAGACAGACTTCTCAAGCAATTCCAAAATGTCGGTAATTGTTGACGAAACAGACCCTTTCTTGTCTTCATCATAAGCATGGGTAGCAAATAATGAGATAGCAATGATAGCATTACCAACAGTTACTGGAATTGGACATAATCTTTCGGATTCACGACGTAGAGTTTGTCTAAATGGAATACCAAATCCAGATTCAACAAACTGCTTATAGTAGTTTTGAGCATGTGTCACAGCAAGTTTTGTGTGGTTGATAAGTTGGTTGATTAGTTTGTTGTTAATAAAGAATTCAGTATCATCAGCAACTTGTAATTTTTTCGCTGGCTCTGGTAAATCATCATTCTTAACATTAGTAGTTGGATGATATTCACGGCCAAATAGCTTCTCGTTGGCTTCCTGTTTATATCTTTTGTCATATATTTTAGTTTTTGGGACTTCTGGAGTGGTGATGGCCAAATTGATGTTGGAATTATTTGTCTTGATAACCTTTTCACATTCAAGTAAGATATCACCCCATAGAAACTGTCTTCTATCATTCTTGTTGTAAATTCCTTCTCTCTTCTCAGCATCTTCAGTGTTCGAAATGTATGCCAATTCTTGGAATGCTGTCATCTTTGTGAAATGTTTTTCTGATTGTAAACCAGTTAATAAAGTACCGTATGGATCAGTCGATAATTCTGATAAAGTATGACCGCGATGTAAACAACCAATGGAAAGGTAAGCATTGAAAGCAGCGTTAACAGTCTCCCAGAAGGCGAATAAAATGAACGACAGAACTGTTAACTTGATAAAAAATCCGAATGAAACATTGTAAGATGGGTAGTTTTGATTCAACTGAAAAATCCAGCCAAGGGCAAATAAAACAACACTGTAAATGTTATAACGTAGCATGAAATAAACAATTGGGGTAAAGATTATAGTTAAACCGGTCAAAATCGAACAATTAAAAATGATAATTGGTAATCTAATCAATAAAGCTTTCTTTGGATGTGCATGGAAACTACCATATGTGAAATGCAATCTATCACGATCAAAAATTGAGTGTTGGAAAGAATACATGAACGCAACGAAGGTGGCATTGAAATAATAGAATACATATCTATCATTTAAAGGAGAAAACTTATCTTTCTGTTCAATAGTTCTGATTGATAAATTTTGGAATTGGAAACTTAAAGTCCAGAAGAACAATAGCGAAGATATCCAATAAATGATTGATGTGAAGAAAAATTTCTTGTTTAGTAATTGTCCAACCAGTTGGTTTGCTAACGTCTTGTATCCTAAAAATTCCACGTGTAGATTGTTTTTTCTGAGACAGGCAATCAAAAAGAAACCAATAACTATAGGCAATGTTCTGATGGGTAGTAATGTGTTCCACCAGCTAAAATCTGAACCAAAGATTGCAACAAATATGGTCAAAGCCCACGATATTGTAAACAAGAAACGTGTAAGTTTTTGAAACCTCGTAGAACATATATCCCCAAAGATGGAATGATAATGGTATGCTGTCTTTACACAGAAAGACCTAGATGTGGTGCTCATCGTTATATGAATGATCTGGAATCTGCACAAGAGGATGTAACAATATTAAAACTGAATACAATCTTGAAGATAAATGGAAGTGATATAAGTAATGTCAAGTCCAAACTGTATTGTACCCTAGTGACCTAAAATGCCTGGATCCTGGACTAGAATCAATAAAAACAGTTGTTTCTTGTAAATAAGACTATTTGTTTACCTTTTTGAAGCTTATACACTGAACAAGTTTTCTACTACACATTTACCCGGTCTTGTGCCATTACATAATCACCCATCAATAAAACTTGATTTCCAAACCGGGTAACTTGATTTTGGTTTGTTTACTTTTTAAATTCTGAAAAGTAAACAAACCAAAAACACGATTTTTGAAAAAATAAAAAAAAAAACGAGTGGCGACTGAGTCTGGTTATCTTGTTGGTCAGCGAGCAAGCATCAAAGAAACCAAGAAAGGTGCCACTGTGTCATTATAAGGCAGCGCTTTGCTCAGAAGAGAGAACTATTAAAAGTATGAGCAACAGTTTAAACAACAACAGTTACAACAAGACCTCTGTGAAAAGGGAATCATATGCGCCACAAGATGTAGCTGATATACAGTCTAAGCTAGAAAAACAGTTGGGTCCAGAGTATGTTTCCCACAGAACCGGTGCTGGTGGTATGAAAGTGTCATATATTGAAGGCCGGACTGCTATCAACTTGGCAAATTCAGTTTTTGGGTTTAATGGATGGTTCAGTGAAGTAAAGACCGTAACTGTGGATTTTGTTGATACTCTCCCTGGTGGAAAGTACAACGTTGGGTTATCGATTGTGGTACGAGTTACATTAAAGGATGGTTCCTATCATGAGGATATTGGTTATGGTTCTTGTGAAAACGCGAGAAATAAGTCCATGGCGTTTGAAAAAGCGAAGAAAGAAGCTATGACCGATGGGTTAAAAAGAGCGTTAAGGTGCTTCGGTAATGCAATGGGGAACTGCTTATATGACAAAGAATACTTGTCTAGAATATCCTCAGTTAAGCGTGATTCTCCAGACTTTGATGAATCAAATTTGATGAGATACTCAGATAATACTCATTCTAGTAGGTCTAATACGTACCCAGGAAAACCAGCTCCATCACATCCAATCGCAAGACAAACAACAACACAATTAGGCCAAATCCAGGTTCCTCTACCGCCACCACCACAACAACAACATAGAACTCCAGCACGTAATATTCCAGAAACTAGAAAGTCATTCGCCCCACAACCCCAACAATGCCAACAGAAACAACATCAAGCAAAGTCTAAGAATGCAGAAGGGATTCCTACTGAGGATCGTGAAGATATGTTTGATGATTCATTGCTTTTTAGTGATGAAATCAACCCCGCATCAGACTTTAACGACGCAGAAGTCAATGAGCTGTTAGATGTTAAACTTAAGGAAAAATCCCAATCACAAGACACATTCAATCAAATCAATGGAGTTGGAAATACAAACAAGGAACAAAGCCCAGTTCTATCATCAGAGAGTACCCCTTCAAAAGTGACAGAGGCAAATATACCACCACCAGCTGAAGTTGGATTTTTCAAGGCAAGAGTGGCAGAAGAAGTCCAAAAGAATGCGCCACTGTCAGTAAGTGATACATTCAATACTGCATTCATATCACCATCGATTAGAAGAACAGTTGATCCTACAAAATCTACACCAATAAAAAGAAGTGTTGAACCTAAAAACGTTAGATATGACAACCCCAAATTGAATGCAAATAGACAAATAGGTAAACCAAAATATCCACAACCAAAGAGAACCAAATTAAACACACCGACGAGTATACCAGCAGGGTCTATCGCTAAAGATTCTTCTTGAAACAGGGAGTTATAAAATGTGTTTATTTTCAAAGTTTGTAGTTTTGCTGTTTTGAGAATAAAACGCGTTCGCGATATTTTTGGATAATAATAAAATATGTACTTGCTACTTACTACCAACAAAGAGTGGATTATAAAAACATACAGATTAAATATGTCTACGAGAAGGTAATAGAGCTTGAACAAGTGCTTCGTTTACATTTATTAATATAAGTCCTAGTGACACATCTATCCTACCTTTTCTACTCCAGAAAGGTCCGTTTGTTGATGAGGAGTTTGAGCCATCAACAAATGTGATTGAAGCGGTACACACTGCAAAAATACTGTAATGACTAAAAAATAGGTTTCAACGCTATGTTTATATTAATACCTCTTTCTAGTGTTCTTGGTGCTGGTGGTCTCGGATGTGAGATTCTTAAGACACTTGCTTGCTCTGGGTACAAAGACATACATGTCATTGATATGGATACAATTGATTTATCAAATCTAAATAGACAATTCTTATTTAGACATGCTGATATAGGAAGATCAAAAGCAGAGACAGCTGCTGAGTTTGTTATGAAACGTGTTAAAGGGGTTAAAATAACACCTTATTTCGGGAAGCTACAAGACAAGGATGATGAATTTTATAAGCAATTCACCCTTGTGATTTCAGGGTTAGACTCTGTTGATGCTAGAAGATGGATAAACTCAAAGCTAGTGAGTTTGGTAGATCCAGATGATTTTTCATCTGTGAAGCCATTGATTGATGGTGGTACTGAAGGATTCAGAGGCCAAGTAAAAGTTATTTATCCAACATTTTCAGCATGCTATGAATGTTCTCTTGATACTATTGGAGGACATACATCGTATCCATTATGTACTATTGCGAATAATCCAAGATTGCCGGAGCATTGTATTGAATATGTCAGTACAATTATGTGGCCTCAAACGCATGATGAAAAGTTAGACATGGATGATCCCGCACATGTTCTTTGGGTCTATGAACACAGTTTATCAAGAGCTCAAACGTTTAATATCACTGGTATAACCAGAAGTTTGGTGCTTGGTGTTGTTAAAAATATTATTCCAGCCATTGCATCCACAAATGCCATTGTTGCAGCTGCATGTTGCAATGAAACTTTTAAAATTATCACAAGTTGTAATCCAGTATTGGACAACTTTATGATGTATTCTGGTACTGATTCTGTGTTTACCTACTGTTTTTCCTATGAGCGAAAACCAGACTGTCCAGTTTGTGCAGGTAGATGACCGTTTTAAAGTAAGCTACGCAAACGAATATCATGAATTGTATATGACATAATATGTAGTATTACAAACTCTATTTACATGTTTCCGAACATATTGTCAACATCTGGCGTACCGCCAAATATGGACTGGGCAACTTGCATAGCAACATCATGCTCACTAAGGTTTGTAGTGTCACTTAAAGAAGTAGAGTTGGTATCTGTGTTTGGACTAATATGTTGATCAGGTCCACTATTATCTGAGACACTGTCAACGTTGTTCTGTGCAATATTACCATAACCATTCAACCCAGAGATGCTTGCTAAAATATCGAAGTCCTGGAATGTGAAAGCATCACTCATGGCAAAATCTATATCTTGTAAAAATGGATCGTGAACGTTTTCATTAAATCTTTCTGGATTTGGCACAATATAATCAAACCCTGATTGACACGCTTCATCAGTTAACTGAGACCAATATTTAGAAGAGTTATGGAATATCTCTAAAGATTCAACAGCACTTGGTGTTAACGGCTGTGTTTGAGTGTTAGTTTGCGCTTCTGCAGCTGCAGCTGCAGCTTTCTTGTCTTCGTCAATCTTATCATAAATCTCTTGCATATGACCAGGAAATTCAACATCCATCATTGAACTGAATAGTCTCACCACTGTAGTCACTCTCCAGCAAACAAAATATCTAAAAGCCATTCGTTCACAAGAACGACTGTACTGCAATTCTCTATATAGCAATCTATCACCAGCAGATAACCTATTGTCGACTGTATTCAACCACGCAACAACCGATTTTGAATCTTCACGTGTGAAATGTTTCATTGTCTTTTCCAAGTTGAACATGTTTGAAAGATCTCTTGTAATAAACGACGCCATAATCTGAGTAACTCTCTTTGCAATATCAATCCAGGCTGCACACAAGTATGGTTCAAAATTCAAATTCGTGCCATAATTATCAGGATTTATTGTGAACTCACATACTAACTTGAAGATAATGAGTGCTGACTCTAGAGTAGATGTTGTATATCTATCAATCAATACGAGTTCACCCCTTTCACAAGTCAGTAATAAGATGTAAAACCCAATGTAATGCACCGAATATAATGACAACTTTAATGTTAAATCCCTAGACTTCATGATCTTGGAAATCAAACTTTCATTTGGATTCTCAAAATCTGACAATTCTTCAATAGAACGGTATTTTGCCAAAATATAATCAACTTTTCTCAGATGATCTTCAATCTGTGATCTCTTTGGTGGATGATAAATATTGGAACAAGTCTTAACCAACTCTCTCATAGTCAATGTGACTTCGTGTCTCTTTTTGTAGAAATCCACAACTGTTCTCTCGAGCGGTGACCCAGATGTGCCATCAAACTCTGGTAATTTTGTATCATAATCATCGTCGATAATTAAGGGACACCCAAAGTTCAAAGACTGAACCGCATCTAGATACATCAACTCGTACCAAATTTTTCTCCAAACCAATATTGTATCAGCACCAGGAACAACCGCAAATCGTGATGGATCTCTATGCAATCCATGCATTCTAGCCATTTGTATAACCATACTTAAGAAGATTGCAGAATCTGTGCTTTCATCAGCATCTTCTGGAGCGTAAAATCTATAAAGTCTCAACATTAAACCAGCTTGAATGTGCTTCAGGGAATGTTTTCTCAAGACGTTAGCATTTGACATACAAGCCTTTGCATATTCAACCAAATTTGGTGAATTTTAACTTTAGATTTCAGGATCTTTTCAATATTGGCATTGTTTGGTGAAGATCCAGATAGTTGGGGCTTATTTACAGGTATAGACAAGAATGATAATCTTAACAATGTGAGCAATATTGATACGGTGACCAAGTATGCGACATGGGTAATTTCAATATATGTGGATCCGTCTTGTCTGGTTTTCAAAATTTCTTTAACGTTCGTTCTGAATGATTTTTCATCAACAATTGGAACAAAGACATATGCACCGCTGAAAAAATTATTAATCAAAGCTTCAATAATTTCGAATGGAGGGAGAATTTT
>JAJLVY010000029.1:0-37327 GCA_030570475.1 Liangdongia dendrica
AAGAAGAAGAAGAAGAAGAAGAAGAAGAAGAAGAAGAAGAAGAAGAAGAAGAAGAGATGCATAATTAATAAATATTTTTTGTTGAACGAACTGTGAAATGAATGTGTGAAGTGGAAAAATAACCTTCTCGAAATAAATTTAAACTTGGATAATTAATGATAATTAGGGGGAAACATTATATTGATTGTGAATCACAAATTGTGGTGTTTTTGTTTCTGTTGTAATCATAAATAAACTGTAAAACAGTTTCATAACATAGGATAAACTGGTTCAGAGTCTGAACCATTGATATACGCTGTTTGCGTAATTGTTGTACTGTAAAGTAAATCAAGTCTCTTGAAGTTTTCCAAAGATCAAATAAATCTGAATTGCCAAGGTCAGATGTATGGAGTGCGTCATAATTTTTGAAACCAGCCAAGATCAAATCAATGGTAATAAAAACACCAGTTCTGCCACAGCCAGCGGAGCAATGTACCATGATTGGTTTTGAATGGTTTGTGACTAAAGAGTCCTTAATTTCAATCATTTTCAAGATACCAGTAGTATCTGTGATGCTGTTATCTATCCAACTCTTGTAATGCAATTGCTTAATAACTCTTGATGAATTTCTTTTGATCAATTTGATTCTCCTCATTGTGAGGTTATGCATTCCCCCATAGTTTTCAATCTCTTCGAGTAGTTTAACTTGTGGATGCTGGTCCCAAAAGACATCGGATTTTTTGATGCCATGCTCATGCAAACCTGTCAATGACATCACAATCTCGACATCATTATGCCATACAACCTTCCAGAAATCCTCAATAGTCGAAGGTAAGGGTGCTTGTGTTGCAATGTAGTGTGATGATTGATAAATTTGTGGGACATGAATGAAATTTGCATTAAAGTAATCATCATCATCATTATCATCATCATCACCATCACCATTATCGTTAGACTTTTTCAGTTCACGCTTTGCAGGGATCTCTTTTTTTGACAGTGAAAGAGAAGTTGTATTGATATTGCTATTCTGTGATCGAGATGATTCATGTACTGATGGTAATTGTAGTAGTGGTGAAGCAGAAGCAGAAACAGAAGCCGAAGATGGTATTGTAGACGATGATATATTTTTTGATTGTGTAGCAGGTGTAGGTATTGGTAAATGCATATGACCTGGAGTCATTGGAGAAGGAATCAAACGAACTCTTGAATGTTCATATGGTAAGATATTAGGGTATCTATTTTTCAAACCATGTTCAGAGCCATCCAGGAGGTTATAATTCAAGTGGTCACAGCTTGGGCATAGGCAATTTGGCGAACATATTGAAGGAGAATGTTTCTTATGTGTGATGACAGATTCAATTCTTGCGTTTTCCAAAGTTTCTATTCTAACAAAGTTTCTTATAATCTTGTCGATTGAATTGCAATCAATAAAAGGTTTCAACCAATTTGGCAAGTTATCATTTGTTTCAAAGACTGGGACAATTAAACGAGATTCTCCATTGTTTGAAACTGTTAAAAAGTTATTATTTTTCATAGACACCAAGAAAGATGAAGTTGGGTTTGCCGAAGGTAGTTGGAAATCCGCCAAAGAGTTTGAATCATTAGAGTTGTTTGACTTGAGTCTTTTCAGATCAAATATTGTGTCATCCTGTGAAAGCAGGTCTTCATCCTTTTCAAGCAATCCAGCAAACCCATTGTTTATAAAGTATAGTTTGATTTGTTTTGAGTACTCTGGAGAAGGCGAAGAAACCATAGATTCAAACTTTTTGAGTATCTGGTATAAATGCAGAGAACAATGGGACGTGCTTGAGTTCATGTCATAAAAGATGATTGATAGTGGGGCATTAGACTTGTTGTTGTGTAGTTTCTCAAGTAGTTGAGATCTGTGCGGTTCAGCCATTGTCTTGAACACATTTGACAGACTGAACGAAGATCTTTTCAAGAGCGTAGTTGGGACACAAATACTTAATGCGTTTTTAACTCTTGACTTTGAGTACTGATTGAACGGTCTAAGATCCATAGCCACAAATTCTGTTCCCTCTGAGCTTGTAGCGATTTGTTTGAATTCCTCAATGCTGTTGATAACCTCCACATCACCCAAAGCCTTCAAGTCATAGTATTTGAGGTGTGATGTGGTCATTTTGGTGGGAAGAGCAGGTTGGCTCAATTGCTTCTTGAGCTGCAGCTTCTGGTTTTGGTTTTCGTTTTGCTGTTGTTGTAGCATTGCTGGAGGTAGTGGCAATGTTGAGTGCTTTGGTAGAGATGGAAGAGGCGGTAGCGACTTGACAGATGGCGTTGAAGATTCAGAGGCAATTGCGGTTACTGCTGCTGTTGGTGTTGGGTAATGAGCATCTTGTGTGTCCTGGGACAGTGTTATTTTGAGCTCTGGCAGCCGGAACTTGGAGGCAGAAGGGGTTGTGCCAACAGAAGGGATTGATGTTTGTGAGAGGTTTGAGGATGCATTAACGTGATGGGAATCAAAGTTGAAGTAGTTGACTGGCTCAGCAGGCCCAAGCAGGCTTGGAGAGGATTCCGTGGATGTCATTCAGAGGCAACCAGCAGTTGTAGTGTTCTTGACTGCTTGTTGGACAAGTTGTTGTTTGTTCAGAGAGTCTCGTGAGGTTTGTTGTTTTCTGTTCTGTGTCTTCTCCACCAAAAATGTGTCTCTTTTTGAGCAGCAGCAAAAACCAGACAGCCAGCGGATCTTTATAGCGTTGTATGTGCCTTCAGGCGTGGGCGGGGACTGTGGAGGGCGGTAGGGAGGGCGGTGCTGGCACTTAAAAATAGACGCTGCTTTTTGTTTACAGCTTTTGTTTATAGCTTTTGTTCTCTTGTTTGGCCTAGTGCTTCTGGTGCTTTCTGGTGCTTTATTTGACTTTTTCGCTGGCTGCCCAGGCTGCCCAGGCTGCCTCTTCGCACTAAAATTGCAAAGTTGCTTCTCGACTTCGCCCACATCACCCCACCGGTTCTAGAACCATGCAACGGACTTGGACGGGAATGCTGGGAAATAAAATGATATGACGTCATTATTGTGATTATTTTGTCATTACGTTACCAAAATGGTGTGTGGGTGTGATAATGATGACTAAGTTATTACGTACTCGATTTTCTAAATTATTATTTAGTTCAAGCATCAAAATTTAGGTATGCAATATACAAGACTATTATATACAAGATAATTGATAATTCATACATACCCACATTAGTCCATGCATTCTCTGTGAACCACTACATGCAAAATCCCCAAGCCAAAAAAAAAAAACAAAAAACGAAGCACATATCGATAGACAGAGAGAAAGAAAATAATGCTCTCACAAAAGTTCAAGGTTCACGTAATACGACACCAGATACGGTTCAACTCAACTCTCATCGAGAAACCAACTATTAACCCCGTGGGAATTCAATACTTGTCATCCAGTCTACACAAAAAATTGTTTCCAAACAGCCCGCGAGCCTCAAACGTATCGAAACAGGACTTGGAGCTCATAAATCTATCCAAAAAATATCTAAAGGCAAACGACTTGCTCGGAAAAAAAACAAGCATAACAGATCCAATCAACTTTGAAATCCCAGATCTTGTTGGAAAAGACCTAGATGAACATTTTCAGAAAATTGCACTCCATTCCTCCTCCAAATACTTGGACTTTGCACACAAACTCGCCGACATGGGTGAACCCCCAAAGCAACCACCAAAATGGATATTCAAATCTAATTGGCACAAATACCCTCATGATGGATCTGATCCTGTGCCTGTCGAGTACCCAGATGAGGAGTATATGGTGTTTGATGTCGAAACTCTGCACAGAGTTTCTCCATACCCAGTCATGGCAACAGCATTGTCCAGCACGGCGTGGTATGGTTGGGTATCTCCAGTTTTAACTGGCGAATCAGACTCGTTTAACCATCTGATCCCACTGGATACAATGCACAAAGATCGCTTAATAGTGGGGCATAACGTTGGATACGACCGTGCAAGAGTAAAGGAGGAGTACAGCTTGAAAGCATCTAGAGCATTTTATTTGGATACAATGTCTTTGCATATTGCGGTCTCTGGGATGTGCTCAAGACAGAGAGGCCGCTGGTTACAGCATAAAAAGCAAACTAATGATGAGGAGTTGGATGAGGATGCCAAACAGACAGAGATTGATGATCCCTGGGTCAACTATACAAGTGTTAACTCACTGGCTGAAACAGCAGTCTTTTATTGTGGCCTGAAAGTGGATAAAGATGCAAGGGAATTGTTTTCTGGTGACAGCTTGGCTTTGATTAAGGACAACTTCCAACAGTTGATGAGATACTGTGCTACTGATGTATCCACTACCCAAAAGATCTTCACAAAAGTGTTTCCAAATTTCTTGCAAGTTTGCCCACACCCAGTCTCTTTTGCAGCTCTAAGATTCTTGGGATGTGGTGTATTGACAACAGACAACACTTGGGAATCATACATCAAGAATGCTGAAGATATTTTCCAACAACGCCGTTCTGTAGTTGGTGACACGTTTTTGAAGATTGCACAAGAATTGGCTTCACATGCTGATGATCCCAGCTTTTACAAAAACGACCCTTGGTTATCACAGCTAGATTGGAATGTAATTCCACCCAGAATAAAAAAGAATGGGTTGCCGTACGCTAGGCAAAAAGTATTGCAAGGGTACCCAGAATGGTATAGAGAGTTGTGGTCTACCACAGAGAAAAAGGTTTCAATAACGCCCAGAAGTAGAGTTGTTCCATTACTTTTAAAACTAACATGGGAAGGGCACCCTGTTACATGGAGTAGCAAGTATGGTTGGTGTTTCAAAGCTCCAGTGTCTATGTATTTAAAACTCGTCGAAAAGGGTTATGCATTTTGTTTTGACTTTGAAGAAACTACAAACACAAGAGGTGAAGCGATTCAAGAATCGAAAATCCAACAACACAATACAGAGTTGTTTGGTATTGCTAATGATGATTTACCAGAAGAAACCAAAATTTCAGAATTGAAAAATGTTATTGGTGAATTCGCCTACTTCAAAGTCCCAAGTGCTAATGGACCAACACAAAGAACATCACAGCTATTAGCGAAAACTTTTGTGGGCGCCTTTGAAAAAGGTGTGCTCAGTTCTCCAAACCCTATTGCTAGAGAAGCTTTGGAAATGAACGCATCTTGCAGTTATTGGATGAGTGCCAGAGAAAGAATCAAGTCACAGTTTGTCGTCCCTGTCAACAGAAACTACAAAATCATTCTTCCACAAGTGATAACTATGGGGACTGTGACAAGAAGAGCTGTGGAAAAGACATGGCTAACAGCATCCAATGCCAAAAAGGGTATAGTTGGGTCTGAATTGAAATCCAAAATCATTGCTCCTCCAGGATATTCTATCGTTGGTGCTGATGTTGACTCAGAAGAGTTATGGATAGCATCATTGGTTGGTGATTCAATGTTCAAGATGCATGGTGGTACTGCTATCGGTTGGATGACATTGGAAGGGACGAAGAGTCAAGGCACAGATTTGCATTCCAAAACTGCAAGCATCTTGGGCATCTCAAGAGGTGATGCTAAAGTGTTCAACTATGGTAGAATCTATGGGGCTGGTGTTAAATTTGCCACTAGCTTGTTGAAACAGTTCAACCCTAAACTCTCAGATACAGAGTGCTCTGAATTGGCACACAACTTGTATGATTCCACAAAGGGAAAGACTATGAGAATCTATCCAAAGGAACTGGAGTCTTTAAAGATCTGGTATGGTGGCACAGAATCCATTCTATTTAACAAGCTGGAAAGTATTGCTGAGCAGGCTAGCCCCCAAACCCCTGTACTCAGTGCTGGTATCACACAGGCTTTGTTGAAGAAGAACTTGAATGTGAATTCATTTTTACCATCAAGAATCAACTGGGCCATTCAATCTTCTGGTGTTGACTATTTGCATTTATTATGTGTTTCTATGAATTTTTTGATTGAAAAGTACAAGATTGATGCTAGATTTTGTATTAGTGTCCATGATGAAATCAGATTCCTTGTCAAGAATGAGGACAAGCATAGAGCTGCAATGGCACTACAGATCAGTAATCTATGGACAAGAGGGTTGTTTTGTGAAAAGCTAGGTATAAATGATATTCCACAGTCTTGTGCATTCTTTTCTGCTGTTGATATTGATCACGTCTTGAGAAAAGAAGTTGATATGGATTGCATCACACCATCAAATCCAGTTGCCATCCCACCAGGTGAATCATTAGACATCAATCAATTACTAGCAAAAGATGAGTCAAAGTTCAAAGATCGGAAATTGTTAACACTAAAGAACATCAAAATTCCGAAACGACAACAAGAATCAAAGCAAGGTGACACTGAAGAACAGGAAGGAGATAGTTTCCCATACATCCTGGAAAACTTTTCTTGGAAAAAGGCTTATTTAGAAATGCAAATCACAGACTCCACAAAGGAGTTTAGATCAATCTTTTCCAATTTCAGAAAGCAAATGAGGGGTAAGACAAGGGAAGAAGTCATGACACTTAACAACCCAAAGAAAACTACCAGGAAATCACCTGTTAAAAAGTCAAAATTTATCAAAATAACCAAAGACTCTAAAGATTCAAATAATGGCCCAGAGTTTGCTAAAGGTCATAGTATTCGCGACGTGAATGCATTTTTAGACCAATGATTAGACATAGACAACAGTTTGCATAAATTCCATGATATTGCTTGATTATAAAACATAATATGGACAATTGATATATACCCATGCATATAATGCAGATTATTTATTTGTATTCTTAGACAGCAATTGTAGTTCCTTCAGAAGTATGTTTTCAAAACTTCTTCACAACTCAAAACCTTTGCGTACCCACCAAGAGTCAAGGTTGCCAAAACAGTAGCTTGCACATGAGCAGCTGGGACAACCACGCCATCAAACTCCAAGTCTCTAGTAGCAATTGCATCCTTAACAACAATTGGTTCGTAACCAAGTTCAAAAGCAGCTCTGGTTGTTCCTTGAACACAAATGTGTGTCATAGCACCAACAATAACCAATCTTTGAATTCCATTGTCTTGTAAAATCTTTCCTAAATTAGTACCAATGAATGAGTTTGGCTCCCTTTTAATAACCAGGGATTCATCCTCAGCTGGACCACCTATAAGTGAGTTTAATTCAGCACCAGGAGTGTCTTTAACTAGCATTGGTCCAGTTTCATCATAGTTATGCTGGACAAAGATGACTAGAGTATTCTTGGTTTCTCTAGCCTTTGCTAGAATCTTTGCGCTTGTTGCTGTAGCTTCATCGATACCAACTAATGGATACTTCCCATCAGAAAAGTAATCGTTTTGGATGTCAATTAAAATGAGAGCTTGTTTGTAGGTCATGGAAACAAGGCTTGATCTGTAATTACTTCTCACTTAATCAATTGATGTTGAACCGATTCATTTGTTGCTATTATATATAAAGATCAGAAGCATAGAAATATAGTATGGTAAAACTGTTGGACTCCTTAAAACCTTTACGGCCATTTTTATGATGCAGTAAACTGCATGTGTATCCTTTAACACCGAAGACCTTACTCACTTCACCCCACATCGGACGGACTTGGCCCTCAATATCTAATTACAAATACTAAATAATAATAATAATACAATAATAATAATAATACAATAATAATAATACTAATAATACACAGTCCAGTCATCATGGGTTTCGTAAGACGATTGTTGCTAGCCCCTCTTTTCAGATACTCAAGTACTCCTCCATGATCTTGTCTGACAATTGCGTGTTCCCACTGTTGTTGTAAATCAAAACCAGATTGTAAGCCGCGTGTCTCTTCATGTCTGTCTCAATGTCCAGGTCATCAAAGTCACTCAACACCTGGTGATAATAATCAACAGCCAAAGAAAATAGACCCAGACAATGGTACACTCTCCCAACATTATACAAAGCTTCTTGCTTTTCAGAACGACCGAATTTATCAGAGCTTCTCAACTCAAAGTATTCAACAATGTATTTCAAACCTTGAAGGATTTCCATATGACGATTGGTAGAGGATCTTTGCATGGCTCTGTGGATATGTGCCAAGCCAGTCAACAGGTTTATTATTGGTTCCTTCTTGTATGTCTTGTATATTCTTGTAAAGTAAACCAAACTTGGAACATAACTTCTGTTTGTAAACAACAAACAAGCATAGATGTATAGCAAGTAGATGTTGTCCTTCCCATTTGGATCAAAACTCTTGTTGGTGATTGTGGCCATACCTGTGATGAACTTACCACCAAGTTTAATTGAGTCATATGCCTTGATCTGTCTCAAAAAATACTTTTGATGGTTGATCACAATAAAATTTTCAGTGCAAAACTTGCCAGCAGGTTGGCACAACAAAAATAGTCTCAAGACTTGTCTATTGAATTGAGAGCCATTTAATAACACTCTTAGTGCAATAAGAGGTTCTCTGGAATCTTGAACTTTCATGGAAACCCCCAGCTTCACAAGAGTCATCACTTCATCACGTTGCTTGTTCTGATAAAACACATTAACATTCTTTGCATTGTCAATGATACTATTTGCATCATCTATATTGTCAAACTTTGCAACAGCGAGTGCATATTGCATAAAAAGATCAAACCATTGATTATACTTCAAACCTCTAAATTCTTCCTTTGAGGTTAGAATGATCTTTTCACCCGTTTCAAATGCCGAAGGGTCTTGATACATTTGGGTGATTCTTTCAATTTTGGAATCTATATCCATTTGCAAACCTCTTGTTCTGGTAATGATACCTTTGAATTGTCTAGATCTATCCTTTGGAAAGAAATTCTTCACCTTAGTAAATATTTCAATCAATTCAGAAGCCAATCTGATCCAAGCACCAGCTGCAACTGGGTCCCCAGCTTCCATACCACTGTGCAATCTCTGCAATCTCTTGTATTTGGCCAAAACATTTTGTTTAATTTTTTCATCTCTTTCCTGTTTTTCTTCTCCTGTTAGCTTATGGCTCTGTTTAGTTGGTTTTTGAACCTTGTTAATAATAATAGCTTGACTAGATAACATAGAACCCGAATCACCACCACTAACTTTGAGCAATTCTGGATCAGTAACTTTTCTAGTGTTGTTGATTTTCTCCAGTAGCTTTTGTGACTGTTCAACTTCACCCAAGTAGTACAAAATTTCAACCAGTGATAATTGTGTGTCGACATTTCCAGGTTCCATCTCTAGTCCAGATGTGTAATAGAGTTTTGCATTTTCATAGTTTTCAATTTCAGCGGAACATTTGGCCAATGAGATGTACAAAGAAGCAGAATGATAATCTTCAACATTTCTCAATTTGGTGTAGAATTTCAACGCATTGCTGTAAAGCTGGGCTGTTTCTAATCTTGTACCAGCTTCTAAGAACAAATCAGCACATTCGAAAACATCTTCATTCAACAAATAGTTTGTGTAGTGTCTTAGAGCTTCAGATGTGGACCCCAGTAGTAATCTCACAGTACCTAGTTTAACTCTAATATCAATTGGTAGTTGATGGGCTCTTTCTTTCAAAACATCCGGCAAAGCTTCAAATTTTGGGTTTTCATATCTTCTCTCATCAAACTCAGAGTCATCCACGACATCTTCCCAAAACGTTTCATCCTCACGACCTTGAATCCATCTCCCAGCATATTTGATGGTTCTTAGTGCAATTTTATAGTTTTTTTGTTTGACAAGCAATTCAGACAAAATATTTAGACAAGACCAATCAAATATCGGGAACTGCATTCTGTTTGTTGTTGATTCTTCATCTTGTTCGTCGTCATCATCGCTTAATTCGTCATCTTCATCAACAAGATCATGATTATTACTTCTAGATTTCTTTGATCTTCCAGCTGCATTTTTTTCGAAAATCTTTAGATACATTGAAATAGCATCATTCACTCTATTCAACTGGACATAAATCATAGCCAATTCTTTAACAACTCTTGAACTTGCAGGATAAGCCTTTTGTAACTTTTGTAAACTTTCAGAAGCTCTACCAATTTGACCGGTTTCCCTATAAAGAATTGCCCTTTCAAACAAAACGTTAAAGGTTCTATAATTGGAACCAATTGCACGTCCATAACAGTAAAGTGCCTGTGCAGTGTGGCCCAATTCTTTCGATGATTTAGCGACAGCAGCCCAGAATTCACCATTCAATGGATCGATATGCGCAGCCAAAAACCAAGCGTTACAACTCTTATTCAGCATGCCTTGGCGATAATAGATTTCACCCAAACTCTTGTATGCTGCAAAGTTTTTAGGATCCTTCTTGACAACTTCCAAGTAAATCTTTTCAGCCTCTGCATAGCGATTTGAGACAAAGAGTTCGTTAGCACTGGATAGTAACAATCTGACTTCTGGGTTCAAGTCTCTTTCTAAACGTGCCCTAGCAGTTCTTCTATCCACTTTTCTTCTCTTTGTTCTGAAATTGTTTGCAACTCTGATCGCGTCCATAAATGCTTCTTCGTTATCATCCTCGTCAAACTCCAATCCATCATCGTCATCTTCCGCAAAGGCAGCAGCAACGGGATCACGGACTGTTGTGTGGTCGTCTTCATCGCTGTTATCGCTTGAAATCATCAGTGTATTGCTTCTTTGCTCGTCGTCGTCGGAGAAGAGCTCCTTGTCGTTTCCATCATCCATAACTTCGTCTTCAGACACGTTTCCGATAAAAGCATTGACATCGATGTCGTCAATAATATTTTCTGCATCATCGGCAGCCGGGCTCTCGTTGGCAACCATGCTTGTTTGTTAGCCGCTGTGTTGTTTGCTTGTTGATGTTGGTATTGTTTTGTGTTTTTTCGTGTTGCAGATGAAAAACTAAAACATATTTAGGTTAACATCACAGTGTTGGTTACACAACAAGACAAGGGAAGGAGAAGAAGGAGCAGAGTCAGAAGGGAATCGAGTCATTGTGGGGCGAAGAATGCGTCTTTATCAGTCGAGCAGTCTGTCCAAGCAGTGAACACAGAACAATCCCTTGTGTATATCTTGAGCTTTAGATATTACGCCTACGGAATCACCTACATTGGGTTTACTAGAGAACAATACAAAAAAACCTGGCAACACATAACGTCAACAACAGACTCTCTGAGAATACCACATTAAACTCAACTAGTCAGTCACCACCACCAGCCAATATATCAGCCAACTGACTGACTTACTGACTGACTGGGCTCTTTATTGTCACAAAAGTCTGCCAAATCAACACTTTCCCAATCAGGAAGGTTTCCCAATTGGGATTTTTTCAGTCTCATCGCAGTAAAAAAAAAAATTTTAAACATCTAGACATAAATCTTTCAGAAACAAAACAGTGTCATCAAAAGAACAGTACAAAGCAGAAATGTCTGAAGTGTCCAGAAAGAGAAGTGGCGACTCCCACAGTGCTGGTAACGGTTCTTACAAGAGAAGAAAGAGTGCATGGAACCCAAAGTCCTCCAACCCAGTTGCTGCTGATGGTTTATCTCAGTGCTTCCACATCTTCAGCACATCTCTATACCTCTCCCTCGCTCCACTATATGTCAAGACCCCACTAGAAGGTGTCAAGGCCCAGCATCTAGACAATATGATTATGAAGCATTTTGCACCTGCCGGTGGTGTTGTTATCGGCTACAGTAACCTACGAGCCAGCTCTGAACACAATGCTAAGGATGATGATGGCCATGATTATATCGTCGCCAAAGTAAATCCTCACCAACCATTTGCATTCATGTGGGTGACTGTCGACTTGCTAATATGGAAGCCTGAAGCTGGTGACGTTTTGGAAGGTTTGATCTATATACAATCACCATCACACATTGGTTTATTGATCAATGATACATTTAATGCCACCATCAAGAAATTCAACATACCAGAGCTATGGCAATTCATTCCAAACCAAATAGATGAAGTGAGCGACGAGAACAGCACCCCATCCCTAGGCCAATGGAATGACGAAAACGGTATGCCAGTTGAAGGCAAGATCAAATTCTCAGTCAAGAGCGTTCACACCAACGGTAGAGTTGTCACTGTTGGAGGATCCTTGCTGGCACCAGGTGAAGATGCTGAAGAGCAACCAGTGACTCTAAACAAGAAAATTGTGTTTGATGACAGTGTATCCTTCCCTACAACAGTTGTCGAAGAACAAGACAAGGAAAATTCTGATGAAGTGATCCCACAATATGAAAACAGTAACAGCGATAATGAAGCTGAAGATGGTAAAGTTGTTGCTGATGAGTCTTCAAGTGAAGAAGAAAATGAATCTGATTAAACTCAAATATTGGTGATGATTTCAGGTCCTGTGTATAATACAACTATCTAAACAAGTATACAACAAAAAGCAAAAAATAAAAGTACAAAGTTATCTAGAGTCTATATTTACATGTATTATTTACAGTATATGCCAATGCTTCTTTCCGCCCCGCCCCCCTTTCTTTTTTCTTTGTTACAATCTAAGCAATGCTTTGAATCTATCTTCAAACATGTTGGCACTGATTTTACCTTGGCTTGCTCTCATTGCTTGACCAACCAAGAACTTGATAGCAGTCGGCTTAGCCCCAGATTTTAAGAGTGCAACTGTCTTTTCTTGTGACTCAATAATATCATTGCAAATTTCATCAATCTCTGCAACACCGATTTCAGACTCATCAGGCTTTGCAAGGTCATATTCATCAATCAACACAACAAATGGCGTGCTCATCTCATCAGGGTTGTTCATCAAGTGCTGCAACAACAGTTTAGCACTAGATTTTGTGATTTTATTACTGGAAATCAAAACTAGCAATTCGCCCAGTTTCTTCACTGGAACGAAATCTGGATCAAATGGTTTGTTCAAAGTGGTGAATTTACCTAGCAGTTCATGGATGACCCAATTACCTGGTAGTTTAGCTTCAACTTTCTCCTGTGTCAAATCAAATAGTCTATTGTAATAATCTAAAAGCACTAAATCATGTGACAAAATGGAGGCATCTTTTAGTTTCAAGTTGTGTGGAGCTGAAGTTAGAGTGCTGACAATTTGGTCAGGCAATGGTGGTAAATGTTGTTTAATCTGGGGTATGAAATCTTGCAGTGCCACTGGTGGCAATTCAGGATCTGGCATGTATCTATAATCTAAAGCGTCTTCCTTTGTTCTCAATCTAACAGTCTTTACACCATCCCAGCCTCTAGTTTCCAATATCGACTCCTGATTATTCATAATCCCATCAATTTGTCTTTGGTACTCGTACTGAATAGCATGCACCACTGCACTAGTTGTGGACAAGTTCTTCAATTCAACTCTTTGACCGCCATTCACGGAAATGTTAACATCAACTCTCATTGCACCGGTTTCTAAATCACCAGTACATATTTGCAAATGTCTCAATAGATTTTGGAATTTCTTGATGAACGCACGCACTTCATCTGGGTGTTGGAAATCAGGTTTTGTAACCAGTTCAATCAAGGGTGTATTAGCTCTGTTCAGATCGATTTTAGAGAATGCTTCATGCTCAAGTTCAGTGTAAACGGATTTACCAGTATCTTGTTCCAACTGGATCTGTTCAATGTTGATTGTCTTTTCCTTCTTCACCCCATCATGTGGGAACAGTTTTACAAATCCACCTTTGGCATATGGAGCGTAATGCTGTGTGATTTGATACCCTAGTGGCTGATCACCATAAAAGTAGTGTTTTCTATCAAATGTTGAGTTCAGATTGACGTTTGAGTTCAGAGCGACAGCAGCTTTCAGGGCAAACAACAACGCCTCTGGATTCAGTTTTGGTTGTGTTCCTGGTAATCCAACGTCAAAGTATGAGACTCTTGTGTTTGATGGTGCCTGGAATGAAGTTTCTGATGATGCAAATAGTTTATGTTTTGTATTTAGTTGTGAATGAATTTCCAAACCACATTTCAGGACATAATCTTTCTGTATTTGGAACTTTTTCAGTGCAACTCGACTTGTAGAGAAATGTCTTAGCGGACGAGCACTAAGCATTGCGTTTGGGTGTGAGATGTGAGATGTGCAGATTCTGGTGGTTTTCTACAGCACTGTAAAATGGGTTGGTTGACATTTTCATTTGGTTATACTTTGGTACGCGCAACATTATTTATTGGAAATGGTGGGAAACTGGTCAAAACTGGATGGAATAATGCTATGATGAAGCAGTGAATTGTTGCAATAGTCATCTCAGTGTTTAGAATTCTATATATTCGATTCGAAAACTTCATAAACAACCAATTTGACCCTGCTGTCCCATATTTTCTTCATTTTCTTCCATCAACATCACCAAAAACAGCAAAAAACCAAAAAAGAAAACAAACAATAACAATAACAATAACAACAACAACAACCAAACCATCTGAAAAAAAAACACACACACAGCATAGCACAACTTAAACGAAAGAGAAAGACAACTACCACACCACACCTTTTCTCTCTCGCATTGTTATGACATGGCACCTCCAGACACTAGATCCACAGAGTTGTTAACTGAGCACTTTGGGTTCGCGCCCATCGCGGTCATTGATGACATTATAAATGCAGTCAATGATATCATGTACAAGTGCACTGAAGCAGTTGAAAAATCGCTTAAGGAACAGAACACAAGCTATCCAAAAGAGAGTATAGACGTTGGCACTGCAAAGCTTGAGATGCTTTTGGAAAATGCCGTAGATAAGAACTTTGACAAATTTGAACTGTACTCGTTGCGAAACATATTGACCATACCGAATGAGCTGAACGATGGTTGGATACGGCTTAAACACTATGATGGCATTGAGCTTCAGAAGAGGGCAGAGGAAAAGTCTGTTGAGCTCGATTTGCAAATTGACTCGTTATTTAAAGAGATTTCAGTACAGTTAAATATCCAAAAACTATTGATTGAACAGATTGGCAAGGGGAAACAATTACTCAAATCATTACACACATATAGAGAAAGCATATCTTTTCTAGTGTCAGACAACGTTTCAGATCAAGCGCAACAAGATTTGAAGTCTATTTCCCCTATAGATGAGACTCTATACTATATTTTAACACAAACAAAACAGCTGTACAGTGATATCGCAGAGTTAGAAAGCAAGCTGAAACTAGAATTGAAGCCGACAGAACGTGACAAGTACCTAAATCTTGAATCGGCCAAGTTGTTGAATCTGCTAGGATTGATGAATGACAAACCAAAACTTATCAAGGCTATAGATCAGATTGAGTTTGATGTTGATGAAGACCAAAAGGAAAGGTTAAAAAAGGCGTTTGGGATATGATTGAAATACTAGAAGATGGTGTTTTTCTTTTCTTTTTTTGTTTGATATGAAATTTGGTGTTTTCTTTTATTATTGTAATATATGATTGTACTATACAGAAGTTATTATTGTGCGGTTGTTATCGTTGTAGCAGTAGCTGGTGGTACTGTTTCTGTAGGTAAAGTGGTCGCACTGCCATTTGTATCCTCTGGTTGAACCGCAGTCGTGTTTTCAGCAGACACATCAGCACTAGCATTAGCTTGTTTATCTCTCTTCTCATCTTCCAGTGGGGTTGGTGCAAATGTGGTTTGAGGTTCTTTCCATCTATCAACCATGTCGTTCATCAGGACCCCTGCAACGTCTGCTCTTAAAATCTGCTGTCTAAACTGTGGAGACTGTAGCAATGACAAAATATGAAGGCAGTTTGGATATACCAGGTGTTTTGCGTACTCTGGCTTTCTCCAGTACTCCAGGTACTTGAGGTAGTTCAAAAAGTTTGGGTTCTCCAGATACTTGTTCTGTGCGAGGTAGTTGAGATATTGCAAGTTGGCGAGTGCTTGAACAAACTAAATTTAAACAACAAACATGTTAATACAATGTTCAATACTTTAAAGTAGATATATAGGGATATTAACCTCCAACTCCACTTCCCATCGTGTGGGCAGTTCTTCCATTTTGTTGATGCTGATTTTGTTCTTTTCCTTTTCTTTGAATGTTTCGGTTTGGCTGTGCAAGTGTTTAATAGTCAAATAGTGGTTGGGACACTGCAGTAATATTGTTAGGTTCACCAAGCCATTATACCAACTACAAGAATCAGAATCAGACTCCCCACTCTAAGGTCCCCCAGCACGATGAACACTATCCACTCGAGCCAATCCAATTGGAGAAGAGTGGTCCGCCACATTTCACAGCATACAACGCTATCGCACAACGAGCTTTCTTTTCTGCTTATTTACCCACTCACACTTATTGCTGGCCAAATACTGGGCCAGATCAACCCAGCAATCGACGACAACTATTACACAAACAAGCATAACTTCATCAACGTGATATTCGTCAAGAAGGGCTGGCTTTGGACGACACTTGTATCTGTGTACTATGGTGTCCAGCACAGCAGGAAGATTACAACCTATATAAGACTGGCACTAGCAACTGCATGGTGGTTTCTATTCACACAGTGGTTCTTTGGCATCCCACTGATGGACCGTGTGTTTCTGTTGACCGGTGGCTCCTGTGACTATGATACTGGTGAGTATGGTATTGTTCAAGGTGTAGGGAGTGCAGTCTGCAGACGCATTAAAGGGTCTTGGACAGGTGGCCATGATCCAAGTGGCCATGTTTTCCTGCTAACATTAGCATCTGTACTTCTGGGATTGGAACTAGAGAAGGGAACCGTTGCAGAGTTAAAGAGCATTTCCAGAACTTTGCAATGCATTTGGAAAGAAAAGAAAATTGGCACAAAAATTGGTCAAATTATCGTCTTGGTAATGACCAGCTCAATTGTTTGGGTTATTGCTTTGATGCTTCTCTGGTGGTGGATGCTGTTGATAACATCTATCCATTTCCACTCCTTTTCAGAAAAATTGACTGGCTTTTGTGCTGCTGTTATTGGGGTTATCATCTACGTATTCCCAAGAAGATTCATCTCAAAACCAAAGGAACATTAATTATACAAACGCATATACAATATAACTCATCATCTTCATGCAAACCATAAACCTATTCCCCCGAATATATATATAACCATTTTAACTAAACATAATATAAAAATGTAAAGATACACTTTCCCTCCCCCTTATTATTCTTTAACTCTCCATTGGCTGGTTGGTAACTTTTGCAAATAAAGAACCTTTGGTCTGATAAAAGTAAAGAACAAAAACAATGCAATACCGATACACAAGAAATTTGTGGCATAATACCCGTCTCTATAAACATTACAACTCCCACCTTTAGCAATACATGCCTTCTTCAAATCATCTGTCTTGCATGTAAATTCTTGTTCCAAAAATGGAATACTATTTCTAGTATCATTCTCACACTTTGCAATAGTCAGCCAATCAATCATGTTCAATACAATATATCTTGGCCATTGCCCACCTAGGTTTGACAAGGTGTTTAACGTTGTCATGTATGTACCACCGATTAATGGATCTGAAATCTGGGTATGGAATGCATTGATGGAGACAAATTGGATAGTGGACATGAATGAGCCGAGTAAATGCTGCAAAATAACAAACAGGAAATAAAAACTGTTCACTTTACCAGAATTTGGGAATGAATAAACAACAAGTTGGGCGAGCAAAGCAGCAGATAATCTACCCAAAAATGCATATAGCCATGGTGCTAAGGAGTTCTTACCATGTGACCATTTGGCAACATAGTAACCAAATATGATTTCAAAGGGGAAATCAATTAACACTGTAATAGCAAGATCTTCTTTAGCAAACCCTTTCTCTAAAAGTTTCAAGTTTGTAGTACCTTCATTTGCTTGAAACCCAATTTTCGAAATCAAATGGATCACGATAAATGTCTGCACATTAGACAATTTGAGCACTTTGAACATTGACTGGTAGATGTTTTTCAAAGAGGACCATTTGGTTTCGTTATACGTTTCAATAACATCGGTCTTTTTCACTTTATTGGCCAAATGCTTTGGAACTTCATCAACACAAAAGAACACAAAAATTGTAACCAAGATGTACACAATACCCCAGAAGGTCAAATACCCATTCAGCGATATCACACCATAATCTTGGGGTATAGATCTCAAGTATTTGTTTGAGAATTCAGGTGAGTTAAGTGCAAGAAACACTGTAAACGAAAGGAAATATCCAGTATTTAGCCCAATAGTTTGTGCAGTGGATGCATAGCTCAGCGAGTTCTGTGACAAAATGGTTAAAGCCCAACCATCAACGGCAATATCCTGAGTAGCACATAAAAACACCAGCGTGAAGAATGTCCATGTGATCTCGTTCAACTTTTCTGCTGGGTTAGCCAATAGTTGATCCATAGAGTTACCCAAGAAAATCAATGTTGTACCAGAAATAAGCTGGATTGGCACAACCCACGACTTTCTTCTCCCCAGTCGCTTGTTGAAAATGGCATCGACAACAGGGGACCAGAATAGTTTCAACGAGTATGGATATGAGGCTAATGAAAAAACACCAACTTGTGAATAACTCAACTTTGACTTCAACAGAAAGGGGATAGAGCCAAATGCCAAACCAACAGGAATGCCTTGTAACAAATACAAAAGAATCAATAAAAAAAACTGTGGTCTGTCTGGCACTGAGAGGGATGAATGCTTGTGGTCAACTTCCTCTTCTGTCGATGGGATCACAATCCCATCATCTATCAGAACTGGTGATTTCGGTCTCGGTGATTTTCTGTTGTGGATAGGTAACAGTTCGATGTTTGACGACTCTGGCATTGTCTATCAGGGTGTGTCAATGTGTCTGTATTGGTGGTATTGTTAATGTTGATGTTAATGTTGATGTTGATATTTAAACACGGATTCGGCAAAAAAAAAAAAAAAAAAAAAAAAAAAACGAGAGACAGAAAAGTAGTTACCCCTGACGGAAGAAGATGATGCTGATGAAGAAAAATGACAAAGAATAGTGAGAAAACAAAGAGTGACACTGATTCAGAACGCATTTCAGATCTGTCTGGGGAAATCAAGAAGCGCCAATGAAAGAATCACCGAGTTAGAGCGGGTTGTTAAGCAGCTAAAGAACCAGCTAAATCCAGATCCTTCAAAATACTCACTGATATCAAAGTATGTGTTGAGACCAAACACATATTATCTGGATCCCAGAAAGAATGAAACAACACAGTCTATAGTTGCACTGTTGCTCATCGTTACTACCTCATTACTTAGTGCATACGTCTACATGCACAACACGACTGTCAGTACTGATGTCAAGTGGTGGTTCAGATGGCTCATTGTGACTAGGACGCTGCTTTTCAGTATGAAATTGGATGCTTTAGGACGCCATTTACAATTCAAAGCGTTTGTGAAATACTTTTTGTTTTATCCATTGACATTGTGGTGGATCTTAGTTCTGATCAGGACCACTGAATATTTCATGAAGTTTGTTGTTTTAAGTACAGCTTTCCAAGATATAAATGCCTAGTTTGTATTACAAACAATAAGAACAATATATATATAGTTACATGAGACACATGTCTTTACCATGTGGCTATTGATATAAAAAGGTATCCGATATACATCAAAATCACGATAAAAACAGCCGAAAGTGAAAGGCATCTTATGACCCCGTCTGCATTCCCTCGAATAAATAGTGTTGAATCTGTTTGCTTAACCATATAGTATTCATAAATCAACTTCTCCGGTCTCACCAGGTAGTTGTTATGGATGCCTTCTTTTAGTTTGGCATCTTTAATATGATCTACCGATTCCCTGACAATTCTTTGGAAATGTGGGATAAAGCTTATAGTTGAGTTGGCCTGGTTCTATTCAATGATTTGAATAATCTTGTTTGTGTATTGCAGTTTTTCAGAAGGATCGTACATGGAGTAATACAAACTTGAAGAGGTGATTATAACAATAAACAAAAGGTACAAATCAACAAAAAAGTTTAATCAAACACCTTATACCAGAAACTGGGTCAACAGGCTTTTCAAACATATCTTCTAAACGGCATACTTCTTTGAAGAAATCATAGAGACAATACATGGATATAACTGCACAAACTGCAACGAATAACCAGTTGAAGCTTGCGTTCTCACTAATATCGACAAGAACCTGGTTGGTATAATCATCAACCTTGTTGGAAGTGAATATGCTTTGATCTTTAAAGAGCTTGTTGAGCAATGGGTCCATCATTTTTGTGCTATAAATTCTGATACTTTGCTACGAGGATCTTCTTTATCATTTTCATTTATATATTCAGCCTGATTAATTAAAGTTTAGTTTTATGTGTCTCTCTATATTGCTCAAACTCTAATCCTATCCTAACTTACTAAGACCTCCTGGCCTCATCACTTCCGAACCCATCCACTCCCATCCTCGGATATCTATATTATCACGTGACTGTCACATCGTTAGTTATTTCCGAATCGGGGCAGTACCACCTGATGGCAGACTCGGGAGGCGATGCTTTTTGGTCTGCCCAGCGTAGGCAGGGGAGGGGCAGGCTGGGCAGGCTCCCTCCAGCCCAGGCCAGAGGGAGTCCTCCCACGCATTTAAGCACACCAGCAACCATTCCTCGTGGTTTGAAGGTGTTGCGCTCGTGCTACAGAGCTGGTTGCAACTTGCAAGTGCGGTGTGCTCCCAGGCGTCTCCCTATCACATAATACCCACACGCTGCCACCCCACCAACCACCCCCTTTGCCCTGCTTTGCTTTGCGCCCTCAGCAGCACACCGCTCCTCACGAAACTCGGTCCACCCACGCTTTTTGCAGCTTGTTTTTTTTTTTTGGTAGCTCGCTGTGGGTGCTCAGGTGGTGAAGTTTTGAAAATTTCCATCAGGAGAACCCATCAATCAACAAACACCAACTCTTCACCAGCAGAGATTCCAACAAGGCAAGCAAAGCAGATCGACTTGATTCACACATTCACGTTGAAAGCATATCTACGGAGGGAACCTTGAAAAGCATAGCAAAGCAAAGCAAAAAAACAAACCACGTTTCGTTTTAATACCACAACCACCCAATTTGTACACAACAGACAGCCCATATCATACCAACCAACAATGGTCAAGATCTCCAAAATCGCCAAAACAGCACAATTGGCTTCTGCTCTAGCACACAAGCAAACCACTGCCTCTCTGTTAAAGGCCTCACATGCCCAGTCCATGAGAATGCACTCCTTTGGCCAGCTAAGATCCCAATCTTCCCAGGCTGCTGCTGCTGCCTCCAACAAAATCACCGTCCGTGATGCCCTAAACTCTGCCCTAGCTGAGGAATTGGACCGTGACAAGGACGTCTTCATCATCGGTGAAGAAGTCGCACAGTACCAGGGTGCCTACAAGATCACTAGAGGCTTGTTGGACAGATTTGGTGAACAGAGAATTGTCGATACTCCAATCACCGAAATGGGTTTCACTGGTTTGGCTGTTGGTGCTGCTCTTGCTGGGTTGAAGCCTGTTGTTGAGTTCATGACCATGAACTTTGCCATGCAAGCCATTGACCAGATCATCAACTCTGCCGCAAAGACCTACTACATGTCTGGTGGTTTGCAACCTTGTAACATCACCTTTAGAGGTCCAAACGGTGCTGCCGCTGGTGTCGCTGCTCAGCACTCTCAAGATTACTCCGCTTGGTACGGTTCCATCCCAGGTTTGAAGGTGGTCTCCCCATACTCTGCCGAAGACTACAAAGGTTTGGTCAAGGCCGCCATCAGAGACCCAAACCCTGTCATCATCTTGGAAAACGAATTGTTGTACGGTGAAACCTTTGACATCTCTGAAGAGGCTTTGGGCCACGATTACCTATTGCCAATCGGTAAGGCAAAGGTTGAAAGAGCTGGTTCTGATCTAACCATCGTCACTCACTCCAGAAACGTTGAATTCTCCCTAAACGCTGCTGACCAATTGGCTGCTGAATACGGCGTCAACGCTGAAATCATCAACTTGAGATCCATCAAGCCTCTAGACACTCAAACTATCATCGACTCCGTCAAGAAGACCAACCACTTGATCACTGTTGAAGCTGGTTTCCCAGCCTTTGGTGTTGGCTCTGAAATTTGCGCCCAAATTATGGAGTCTGAGGCCTTTGACTACTTGGATGCACCAGTTGAAAGAGTCACTGGTGCTGAAGTGCCAACCCCATACGCTGTCGAATTGGAAAACTTTGCCTTCCCAGATATCCCAACTATCATCAGAGCTTCTAGAAAGGTTTTGTCTCTATAATGGATATAGATAGAACCAAAAAGAAAGAAATGACAACAACAAGAATTCTATGATAATTAGTGTATGAACATAACAATAATAATTGATATATATATATAAATTTAAATTTAAACACACACACAACGAAAATATAAAAATATATAAACTGACATTGATTTTGGAATTGTAGAAAGTATATCAGATCTTGGACTTGGATGCAAACACTTGGGCAATGATTCTTCTTTGAATCTTACCAGTTGCAGTCTTTGGCAACTTGTCCACAAAGAAGAACTTGACTGGAATCTTGAATGAAGCAACCTTATCGCTCATAAACTCCTTCAACTGCTCAGCAGTCAAAGTCTCGCCATCCTTCAAGACAACGGCAGCATTAACGGCTTGACCATACTTCTCATCCGGAACACCAAAGGCAACAGCTTCACGAACAGCTGGGTGACCCAACAACACACCATCCAACTCAATTGGACTGATCTTTTCACCACCTCTGTTGATCAATTCTTTCAAACGACCAGTCAACACTAGGAAGCCATCTTCATCAAAGAACCCCTGGTCACCGGTTCTGAAGTAACCCTTGGTGAACGATTCCTTGTTCGCCTTGGCATTGTTGGCATAGCCATGTGTCACATTTGGACCTCTAATGGAAACTTCACCAATCTTTCCTTGTGGCAAAACTTTGGAATCATCATCCAAGACAACAACATCAACACCTTGCCCTTGACCAACAGTACCTGGCTTTCTTAAACCTGGTGGAAGGTTGTTAGATGTCATCTGATGCGAAGCTTCAGTCATGGCATAAGCTTCCAAAACTGGGGCACCAAATGCCTTCTCCAACTTGTGGAAAGTGGCTGGGGCCAAGGCTGCAGAACATGATCTGATGAATCTGATCTTTGGGAATGGGGATGGTAGCTTGTTGTTCAACAAGATTAGGTGGATGGTTGGAACAGCACTGTACCAAGTAGCCTTGTACTTGATAAAGTCGTTCCAGAATCTCGAGGCACTGAATTTAGGTGGGATGATAACAGTACCTTGGGTGTGTAGAGTAGATAGCAATGCACCAATCAAACCATGAACATGGAACAATGGCATAACAATGTACGAGCGGTCCGCACTTGTCAACTTGTAAGTGTTGGCAATGTTAACCATTGATCTGGAAATATTGGCATGTGTCAAAGGTACAGTCTTTGGACGACCAGTGGTACCAGATGTATGTAAAATTAGCGCAACTTCTTCAGGTTGTGCAGTACCTGGGAATCTAGCCAGGTGGTTGAAAAAGACTGGATATCTAGTGGATTGGTACAATGGAACCAAAGAGTTGTGGTCAAAAACAGAAAACTCGACACGCTTTCTGGCATCGTCCCACCAGGTTTCAACAATCAAAACACCAAATTCTTTAGCACTTTGAATGATTGGTGAGTTAACTTGGGCTCTTGCGCCTTTACCAACAATAACAGCCTTGGCTTTCAAATCACCAAAGTAGAAATCAAATTCATTCTTCTTGTAGTTTGGGTTCAATGGAGCAGCAATTCTAGAAGCCTCAGTGATAGCCAAGAACGAACCAACCAACTCCAGGTTGTTTGGCAAAGAAATGGCTATACTGGATTGCTTTGGAGCAGTGGTGTATAGTGGTGACTTTGGACTGGTGAACAAGGTTTGCAAATGACCAGTAATGTTACTCAAGCCACGGTATGAGATGGATGGACCGTCTGGAATGACAATCGCCTCGTTATCAGAGACCTGGATAGAGGAAATAAAGGTGGCCATCGATCGTGTTTGCTTAGAATCTGTCTTAAGTTCTTTCGAGAAGAAATCGTTGGTGATGTCTCCAGTTTTCCCCAGAATTTCTCAACTTTTTATAAACCTGGAGACTACTCAGCGGTCCGGTGCACGGAGATCACGACCGGTCCGGAATGGCAGTGACACCAACTTCAACTGCATCAACGGAAGCATAAGTAAAGTGACTACTACGGTTACTACTACGGTCACAATACAGGATACAGAATGACTGACAATGACAAAACTGTAAACCATTTATGATCATATTACTATACACATTGTCAAAAGCCATGTCTCAACCTGTTTGATAGTTTCCACTTGGTCTGCTTCCCTGGAACTGCTCCATTGCTGCCCATTTGGTTCACTAGTCTGGTTTGCGGAACAACAACTTTACCAGTGTTCACGTCCAATTCACCTCTCTTGATATTATGGAACGTCATTCTTTCTTGCTGTACCAGTGCATCAGCTGCACTTGACAGTGCAGATCTGTGTCCAGCTTGTTGCTGCTGTTGCTTAAACGCAGACAGTCTTGGTGGTCTGATCCAACCCTTCTTCTTTGGTTTTGGATCTTCCTCAATCTCATCAGGCACACCAATGAATCTCACAACTTTCTTCACTGGTTTTGGTGTTCCATTGGAATCACCATGGCCAGTATTAGCACTAGAACTCTCGTCGGCTTCAGTGACAACGGCCGGTGGCATTTTGATTGCTGAAGGTGACTTCATAACAGACTTTAATGGTGTAGTTGTTGCAGTTGTAGTTGGTTCGGGAATACTTAGTTTCAACTTCGGTATACTCTTTGCTGCTTGCTGTTCAGGGGTATCCAACACATTTGTACCTTGTTGAGCAGCACCATTGGAAACAGCACCATTTGACAAACCGTTAACTGGCCTGATTGGTTGAGGAGTAGAAACAGACTTGATGCTGCCATTTGGATTTGAATCACCATTTGTACTGACAGGCTCTGGTGTACCTCTCTTAGTTGGTGTTCCAATGGTAAATTCTTTTATATCAGGCAATTCAGAGGTCTTACTCTTCAATGGAGATGGACTTCTCGTAGACTCTTTATTTGAGTTGGAAACTTGCAATGAGTGTTGCAATTGTTGTGTCTGCTGTTGTCTAAATTTAAGATGGGTCAGTTCAGCCTTGGACTTCAGAGACGTGGTTCTCTCCTGGTTCATGACAGCAGCACTTGCCGCAGCTGCAATTATCGAATTGGAGCGCACTTGTTGTTGTTGCAAAGCACCTTGCAGAGACTGGGAACGACGACGTGTCAGGACATGTGTCTGCGACGCTGCACTATGAGCAATCTGCTTTGCTGTCTGTGGTGATGGACTTGGTGAATCAGTTGGAAGTGATGGACTCAGTGTACCATTCTGTTGTCTCTTCATATGAGACCTGATATCAAAAGCAGGATTGGACAAGTACACTGAGGCAGGTCTTCTTTGCAAGGATGGGGAACGGCTCACCTGTGGCGAAGAACTGAACGACAGTCTTCTTGGGCTTGAAATAGCATCACTGTATGCATTCAAAGAGGATGATGTACTAGAGGCTGAAGAGATGGATCCATTACTATTTGATCTAGCTCTATTGTTTCTTCTGATGGATCCACTTCGCGATGCCACTGGTGAAATTTCCTTCAATACATCTCTCAATTCACGCTCACGTTCTTCAACTTTGCGTTTAGTTTTTTCCTCCTCCAACAACATCTTCTCTCTTTCCAGCTTCTCTTTTGCAATACGGTCTTCGTATGCTTGCTTTTCGCGTTCTCTTTGCGCTTTAGCCATGTTTTCCTGATTTAGTTTATCCTTTTCAGGGTTGAATGCAGCATACTCAATCTTTCTAATCTCAGCCTGCTTCTTCGCAGCAATGGCAACTTTACGTTTCTCAATATCTTGTTTTTTCTCCATCTGAGTTACAGCATTCAATGCTGATTGAGCAACTTGCCAGTTCTTGGCCAAGTCAAGGAGGAAATCACAACTTCTGGAAACGACTCGTAGAGACGGTATCAATGGGGTTATCAACTCACACACTGTATTCTTTTCGACTGGAAAGTTCGCGGTACTTCTTGTGCATTTAGCCAATGCAAAAACCAGCTGTTGGTTCATTCTAGCATCTTTGAAATATTTTTCACAATTGGACAAGCTATTCAATAGTCTTGGCTGGTGATGTGTTAGCTTTATGCTATGCAGGTCTTCGTAATTGTCCAAATATTCAGATCTCCCTAATTTTCTCAGCACTGTAAATAAATCGCTTAATCTTAGACAACATGCAAATATTCTGTGGTTGGTGTATTCCCAGTGTGGTAAATGTCTTAGTACACTGTCCATTGGTCTTGCCTTGTATGTTTTCAATTTTTCATAGTACTGTCTCAATATGGCAATTGTTCGTTTGATAAAATCCACAATCAATGGGATTTTGGCAAAATGGTAGCTCTTCATATGCGTAGGTTGGCTGAATAGTTTAGGGATAACTTCAATCTCAATGGGTACCAACAAATCAGTAAGCGCAGAAAAGTCCAAGGGGGAGTATTTATGATTTTGGATATGTTTCAATTTTTGTCTTTCTGTAGTGAGGTAAATCAACTTCTTCTTGTAGATTGAAATTGCATTCTCGTAGAGCTCCAACAATTGTCTCAGCATCAAGTGTGTATCAACACCAGTATAGTCGATAACCTCGCCATTCTCATCGTCTGTCTCAAAGTTGAGAGTGTTTGCTGTGATTGGGGGATTAACTGTAACAATCACCTCCAGCGGCAATAGTTTCATAATCTGCTGTAGTTGCTTGTTTAGTGTCTCATTGATGTTGAGCAATGGTCCTGTAAGCATAGCTATGTATCTGACCAATACAACCACGTCAGGGTCCAGTGTACGTAGTTTTATCTGTAGCGCTTTGACGTATCTCACCAGGGCCTCTAGCTTGACAATCGCATAGTGGTACTGCACCATCTTTGCATCCATGGCGTCCAGCGTGATACTGCCCTTCAGCGCAGTGGGTACTGCTGCTGTCTGCGTAGCATCACTGGTTGCTGGTCGCAATGGTTTCGTGGTGTTGTTGTTGTTGCTGCTGCTCATGGAGGGATAATGTATTTGTTGATAGGGGTATAGGTAGCGGCAAAGTATAAGTATTAAACCCCAAGACTAAAACTGGTGAACTAAACGGGTATAAATGGTATATTATCGTTCTCTACCTGCGAGAGCTATATTTAATTGATCTTTGGTGATGTGTGCTGTGTTTTGTTGGACTTCAACGTGTAGTAGTAAATAGTCTTTTAGATACACTTTTGCAACCAATATCGATTAATGCTTTCTGAATGGGTATATGGAGAGCGGGTGATAGTTACCAGTTCAACAGTGGCCACAGCACAGGATGATAGCAGCAGGTAGCAGTATAGACACCAGAGAGTTCAGCAGTTGGGCTTTCAAAGAGTCTTTTTCTCCAGGAACCATTATCAAAACGCACCGGCTGAAATCAGAGAGACTTGCGGTTCGGACAACACTGTCGCATCGAGATTGATTGGAAAGAAGTTGGCTATTCTGGATGGTGAGACGAGACGTGTCTCAGGGGTGGATTGTTAGTTATCTATTCGTATGATGGTATACTGGTGCTTTTTTGTTGGTGGGCTGGTCCTTACACCGAGCACTTATATTAAATAAAACAGTTTGTAAATCAGAGTCCAAGTACATCGAGTTCTAGCTAGCTATGCTACTCAATCATTATATATATATATATATATATATATATATGCATTTATTTACTTATGTATGTATTTATGTATGTATTTATCTATGTATGTATCTATGTATCTATGTATTTCCTATTACAACCGAATATGAACAAAGGAATTCACTTCTTTTTCTCGTCAACCAACCACTTCCAGACAATATCTCTCTGTCTTGGATCCTGTCTAGCCTTCTTACGCGAAAATAACATCTGGAATTTTGACTTTTTTGCCTCCATCGTCTGCTTCTTTAATGCTGACGCCCTCTTGGACTCTTCAGGACTCATCAACGTTAATCTTTGTATTGATCTCAGCTTTTTGAAATTAGCACTAGTCATCAATAGTGCAGTTGCAATGGACATTGTTATTATACCTGCAAACCCATAATTGGACTCTTCAATAAAGTTTTTCAAGTTCATACCATAGAATGCTGGTAGCAGTGTAGCTACTGTGAACCCCAATGTGTAAATTGTAACTTTTAATTCAAACAACATTAATGAATTTCTGTTTGCATCCAGGATAATATTCACAATCTCCTCTGTGGCTTTGATGTCACTTAATAACGACTCAGATTGTTGAACAAATTCATCACACTGCTTGTAGTAAGCTTCTAGCAACATCTCTACTTCCCCGTAATCTGTTCTTGATTTATCTGGGTGATCTAGTTTCTCTGTCAGGTACATCCCTGATAAATCCTCATCATTTTCAAGCAACTCATCAAGAACATCCCTAATCAAGGAAGTCTTTTGATAGAAGGTGCTCAAAGCTTTGGATTTGATCAATAAGTCTCTTAATTTATCACGATCAATCTGATCTTCCAGCTCTGCCAAAATTAAACCACACACTTTCAAATGATGCTGTAGTTCAGTCTCCAGGCATGTCATCACATTGATCAAAATCGACTCCAATGCTCTATGCTCATACTGTTGGATCCATCCTGAATTAGGGGCAGCTTTTAATTTGGCTTCTAAATCATAGACAAATAACCCCAGCTTGGATGCTGCTTCAGGATTACTCGTATCAAAAATCATAACTTTATTGGCCTCCACCAGGGCCTTGATATGCAGCAAATTAACCAGTATACAGTTCTTTCTCACAACAACTGATGGGATGATATCAATCGCTGAAGTGTCGATTTTTCTCAAATCTCGGGGGTATAACCCATGCTCTTGTAAAAACTTCATCTTTGGAAAATGCTTAGATACAACAGTGACATTACCATGACCATCAAGCACGGTGCAACTCACGATGGCATCGTTTGGAGATTTTGGCTCCACCGCAGTGTTGAATGACTCTAACGAGCCTATATTGAAATCGGCTGTTGGAGGAGGTGATATCAGATTGTTATTGTTGTGGTTATCCGGAATCTTGATTTTGTTATCACTACTGCCAATATCATTACTGTTTCTGCTGTTCGTGTCACGCTGTTGTAAATTGTATGTAGTGGTGATAAAAGATCTTCTTATTCTTGACAAAGATGGTGCGGATAGACATGTTCTGGGACTCAACCGTGTGAATATCACTGATTTGAACATTGTTATGTTAAATTAAAATGGGGAAAAAACACCACCAACTGATTGTCTGTAACTGGTTCCGGTACTGTTAACCAACTGGTATATAATAGAGTGTTGAAACGGTCTCTGTGTCTTTGTGAGATTCCAATATCGCTGCTTAAAGTTGAGTTCTCTCGTGAAGAAAGCCTCACTGTTTTAAATATTTTTCTGTGGTTAGGGCAACAATGAGGATAGAAGATTACAGCTACAAAAGGCACAATCTCATCTATTGCAAGATATTTTATTAGGTTAGAACATATCACAAGAGAAGGGTGAAACGTGTATTTTTTACCTCTTCTTTGTATTATGTATCAAATGATAAAAAGGACGGACCCACAGAGCTTATGGTTAGGTTAGCTTCTTAGCTTAATCGTAAAACTTTCTGGAAGTGGATGGGCCAAAAACAGTCAATCTGATGGCTGGCAATGATTCTTCGGACAACAACTTCAATCTCTCTTCCAAGGTGTTGTCAACTTCAATCTTACCAGAACCGTTGACTAAAACGACACCACCGGCAATGGTTTCGTTCAAGTAGTCATCTTCATTGACAGAAACGTCAACGGCAAACTTGGCCTTTTCCTCAAAGTTCTTAGCAGCAACCTTAACAGCAGACTTAGCAATGGCAACATCAGCCTTACGAACCTTGACTGAGATCTTTGGTTCCAACAAGGTCAACAAACCTTCTTCAATCAAGCCAGCTAGGACTGGCTCGTACTTGGCCTTATCTGCACTAATCTTCTTCAATTGGGATTCAGCATCTTGGAATATATCGTCCAAAACAGACTCCTTGGCAGTTAATATTTTTAATCTAGTCTTGTTGGAAATGGTGGACTTGGTGATTTGTTGTGCAAGAGAAGCCTTCTTCAATTTCTGGTCATATAGGGAGTCAATGACTGAAGTTTCAGAACGGACAATGTTTGCCTTTTCAATTTCGTATTCTTCATCAGCCTAAAATATGATATGATTAGAGGAAATGGCATTTAAACAAGTTAGAAACAAGTGCTTGACATACCTTCAATTGGATTTCCTTAGCCTTTTCTTCAGCTTCCTTCTTGATGAAACCTTCCATCTTTTTCAATTCTTCAGCGACCTAAATATTCAGTTAGAATACAAACTCAACTATAAAGATAAAGGATGGGGATTCACTGACTTGTGTGTCACTCAAAGCAGTGTGGGTAGACATGGTTGCTCGTATTATATTATATTATATTCAATCTAATGTTAGAAACTCGCAGAGCTGGAGGTGTTTAGTTGCACTTACTTATCAAGGAGACTTTTTTAATTCTCTATGAAATCACAAATTTCTGCATAACTCGCCACGTTTGGCAACTTTTCGGATGTTGTGACGTTTGTGCAATTTACAGATCACGTGATAACTTTCGTTTTTGTTTACTTTCTAGATAAGCACAACACTGGTGTCAAAGTTGTTAGTAGCACGGTCAGTAGCACGGTCAGTAGCACGGTCAGTGGTGTCGTGTTTTCATTATTTTAGGAACTATGGATGAGAACACTGATTACAACAAACAAGACTTTACAACCCTCACAAGACTACGGCTACACAATCAAAGAGCACAAGAGCGTGTCGCACGAGCTCTAGATCCACTAAATGATACTACAACACACATAAACGTACCAGAAAGAAGGGCATCGCCCTATAAACCTACTGTTGGTACTGAGGCTGATATTTTATTGTCGAATAACAAAGACCAGTACCTAAACAAGTCCAGATATGAAACCGGTTCAAAACTGAATGCCTTAAAGAGAGAACGTTTGTTACAGAAAATACAGTCACCACAAAATACATCAAACTTCAGCATTAACATCAGTCCCAGTCCCAGAAGCAATGGAACAACAACGAAATCATCATACCCAGAGAATCAGTATAAGGAAAGGTTTGAACGTGTGATTGAAAAGTATGGGATTAACCAAGAGAATTCAGATGCAGAGTTGCAAGAACTACAAACAAAAGTGCATGAGTACAAGCAACAATTACAATCGCAACAATCAGAAAACTCCCAGTTGTCACAAAATGTTAAAGACCTGAATGCGTTTATCGATTTCCTTGAAGCAAATTTTGATAAATTGTATAAAAAGCAAAGCTGGTATAAATTTGAAAGAGAAAAGTTGATAGAGCGAAATGAAGAGTTGGAAAAAATGAACAAATATTACAAGGCATTACTGGACAAACAGAATAGAGAATTGGAGTTTCATGAACAGAAGGTCCAGCAAGTCTCATCATCTGTTATTCCAGAAGAAACTATTCATGCCTCAAACTTTGATCCAAGTGATGAAACAAATTATCTTCTACAACAAGAACTAAATCATCTGAAATGATGTATATGTGTGTTAATAATAAAAAATATTTGGAATTTGGTATATGGTTTAATTTTATATTATGCCAGTGCATTTGAATGCTATTAATGGTGTTCTTTTTTTGTAAGTTTTGTAATCAGCTATTTTGTATGTGTTTTAATGTTGTGGTTTATTAATTGGATCTGAACTGTAAGCTGAATTCAACATCCCCACCAGTGCCTTGATACACAGGAACTTGCATGGTACCAGAAGCGATGGAGTCAGAGTGCCATGTGTCATCATCACCTGAAGAAAGAGTACCAGTGGTCTCATTATATGAAAACAAATAAGCATCATTTTTGGAAGTGCAAGAGAATTCACCACTTCTATCAACAGAACAGTAACCAGGTCTTGTTCTCAATGTGTACTTGTTGTCTTGGTCCTTCATCTTCGCTAATGTGTATGTTGCACATCCGCCACCTTTATACCACTTACCATTTCTGATCAAACAACCACGTTGGCCAGCAACTTGAACACTTCCTCTAACAGATTCACCATCAGTTGGTGGTTTTACTGGAGTGTGTCCGCCATCACCGCCATTGCCATTCGATTTTGGATGGTAATAAATATCACCAGAACATGTTGAAGAGGAGAATGAATCAATTGGATGGAAGTTTTGGCCTCTTAGTGATCCTTTAATCTGGTGGAAATACCAAACCTCCATCAATGCACCGTTTCTGCACCCTAAATAGACTTCATGTCCAAAATTCTTTTTCAACACTTGTTGGATATCATCAGTGGAATATTTGACACTGCTGTTTGGGGTAATACCTGCTTCTTTCAACCATTGATAGGTTGGTAAGGTTTCATATAGGTCAACGGCAATTTTGAAATAATCAACCACATTTTGGTTAGATTCAAAATCATCACCATAACAAGATGGATTTAAAGTAGTGACACAAGTACCATGTTTATTAAACTCGTGTTTCCATAATGAAGCATCATTACCACCCAAGTTCTTCCATGATTTTTGCATCTTGGCCAATAATTCATCTTCACCAAATTTTCTCAACACAGAGACAACATCGTTAATGTTTAACTTGTTGTTGCAAAACTGTTGGTATGATCCATCTCTTGAGCAATTATCAGGCCATAAACCATGCAAGGTAAACTCATCGTCTGCCCCAGTAGCTGGATTGTAGTCCCAAAATTGGGTTTGTAGCATAATACCACCAGGATACTCATAGCAACAAGAGTCGCCATCAAATGGATTGCGAATGGAGCAAGATAATGGTGTATTGATTGGACAATTTAGATTTCTGGCATTCGCATCATTTGTCTTTACTAGTGTTTTTCTTTGAACAAATGACTGAGATTCGAAGAGCAAAGAGTACAAGGATGACTTGTTTGTCGCGCTATAAGCTGATAACAGAAAGATGGTTAAAGCCGTGAAGGAGAAGAAAAGGCACAAAAGACTCCTGGTGCTGAACATTCCAATGTTAGGCATCGTGTTGAAGTATTTGTAGATATTAAAGCTGTGTTATTTAAAGGATATTCCTGAATTTGCAATGTAAAGAGCTGTTGGTTGTTCACGTTTATTGGCTGGTTGGAATAAATAATGTCAAACTAGAAAGATCTGGGGCTGGATAAGAAGAAATTACCCGGAAGTTTGGCGTTCATTTTCCGCGAATGCGTTCTGTATCGCGTATTATTTTAGAGGTTTATACACAACTTAATTGAACAGCTTAATTGGACAGCTTAATTGGACTGGAATTGCAAGGTAATGTCATAATCACCGCTACCTTGATAAACAGTAACTTGATCATTGCCAGATGGAACGGAGCCAGCGTTCCATGTGGAATCGCCAGTGGAAGAAAGCGCACCAGTAGACACATCATACGTGAAAACGTAGGCATCATTGTTAGAAGCACAAGACAAAGCCCCATTGTTATCAACAGAACAGTATCCACTCTTACTCTTCATGGTGTAACCATTGCCCTGATTTGTCAATGTGTAAGTTGCACAACTGGAGGTTTGGTACCATTTTCCATTCTTGATCAAACAACCACCCTGGTCCGGAACTTGAACAGTACCTTTAATTGTTTCACCAGTTGCTGGTTGTGTTGCTGTAGTACCAATGGTAGTTGTAGTAGGAGAAATTGTGGTGGTATCAGATCCATCACCATTGTTAGAAGCACCAGACTTTGGATAGTAGTAAATATCACCCGAACAAGTTGATGAAGAGAATGAATCCATTGGGTGGAAATTCTGGCCTCTCAAAGAACCCTTGATTTGATGGAAATACCACACTTCATTCAAGGCACCATTTTTACAACCCAAATAAACTTCATGACCAAAATTCTTTGATAAAGCTTGTTGAATATCATCAGTGGAATAAGTTTGACTGCTGCTTGGTGTAATCCCAGCAGCTTTCAACCATTTGTAGGTTGGTAGAGTTTCGTATAGAGCAACCGCAATTTTGAAGTAATCGACAACATTTTGGTTGGACTTAAAGTTATCACCGTAACAAGATGGGTTCAAAGTGGAAACACAGGTACCGTGATTGTTAAACTCGTGCTTCCATAGAGTTGCATCATCACCACCTAGGTTCTTCCATGACTTTTGCATTTTAGCCAACACTTCGTTTTCACCAAAGCTTCTCAACACAGCAGCGACATCATTGACGTTCAGCTTGCTGTTGCAAGACTTTTGGTACGAGCCGTCTTTGGAGCAGTTATCCGGCCACAATCCGTGCAGAGTAAACTCGTCAGAAGCACCAGTTGCTGGATTATAATCCCAGAATTGGGTTTGTAGGATTATACCACCAGGGTATTCATAACAGCAAGAGTCACCACTAAAGGAACCTATATCAACTGAGCAGGATAATGGAGTATCAGCTGGGCAGTAAAGATTATCTGCCTTGGCCATGTTGGTGAATGCTGAGCCAAGCAATGCAAACAATAATGACTTGTTGATCATGGTGTCTATTACCTCTTACCTGTTATCTATTACCTTGCAAACGGATAGGTATTATTGATTAGTAGAAGGAGAAGTATAACATGCTGTGTTTCAGGTCCTTATATACATCTCGCTCTTCCAGCAGATCTCAGAAAACGTTTTCGCAAGGGCCCATATCATATATGCCTGCCTGCACATGCCTGCACATGCCTGCAAATGTACCCCTCAAACCCATTTCCGACCGAAGTTATACAAAAAAAAAAAAAAAAAGATATGCGACATGGTCGGAATTTATTAAAAATTTCTAAACTCTGTGTTTACACGAAGATCACTCTTTAAATCCTGATACCGTCATTATTCTTCATTCGTTTTACCATGGCATTTCTCAAAAAGTCCAAATCCATCACTGGCAAGACCCTGGCTAAACCCTCCATCAAACCTGCAAGCACTAGAAAAATCATTAGACGGTTTCATCTCCTCATCAATAAACAAACATTGATTTACTCGAAATTATCAAAAGAATTACATGTTGAAATCACCAAAGAAAATATCCACGAGTTCAACGATTCGCCCAAACAAACAGTCGTACCAACTGAGAAAGAACTTTTGAATATCATTTCATTATCCACATCTGAGCTGTTTGTGCTTTTGAACAAGATTGATTTTGAGATCAACCAATCTGGTGGGTTAGAAAAGTATCAAGTAGCCTCTATTTATGGCCAAGAAGGGAAAAGAGGCAGTGACTCCTCAAAATGGCTGTTTGAAACACTTCCGCAATTAAAGGACAAGTCATTGAAAGCTTTGGAAATCGGTTCGTTATCAGTCAACAATCACATATCCAAGCATTGCACCACTACAAGAATCGACCTTAACTCTAATGACCCAAACATTCAGAAACAAGATTTTATGAAAAGACCAGCACCTCAACCATCACAAGGTCTCTTTGATATTATATCATGCTCGTTGGTTTTGAATTTTGTGACAACACCCGTGGCGAGAGGTGACATGATTAAACGATTTGCACAATTTTTGAATCCAGGAGGATGGTTGTTTATTGTGCTGCCGTTGAGCTGTATCACAAACTCCAGATATTGTGACAAGGTGAGATTTACAGAACTTATGAAGAGTTGCGGTTATTCATTATTGCAATACTATGAAGCAAAGAAGTTGGTTTATCAAGTGTTTCGCTTTAATGGCACTCCCAACACGATTATCAAATCATTTCCAAAACAGAAGATACATGATGGTGCTGGTAGAAACAATTTCTGCGTCGTTGTGTAATCAACATATGAACATATTAAAATGACATTTACTACATCTGATTATTGAGTGTGTGTATTATTAACTGCGAATTGGTTCTTTAAACAGGATCCTCAAACTACGATTCGAACATCAACAAAATGATTTTATATTTCTGGTTGGTGGTTAATGTAATGCCCAGGTTGAGTTGCACACATTCGATGCTGATGTCGGTCTAGCTTTCTGAGAATAGACTGTCTAAGTCTGAGTCGCAGTCAGAAGCACACTCAACTTCGATACCCCAGCTGGGAAGTTCATTGTTGACAGCACGCTCTGATCCGCTACCATATCTTTCTGGTTTTTCTGGGATTTCTATCCCAGTCCTGAATACGAAGCTGACTGGCCCGTCTGGAAGGTGCAACAGAATCTCTTGATCCCATATTGGTGTTTGTTGCTCAGGTGAATTCATAGTTGAAGATCCACTGCTTGTGGTACCGTGCTCTAGTGGATTATATGCGCGGTTAACTTGAAGTTGCTGTGTTGGGTATTTGACTGTGTCATGAACATTTTCTTCTTCTCCTTCTGCAACGTCTGCTGCTTCTACTACCTCTTCTTCCTGTTTCTCCTCCTGAAGAATATTATCAATCTCCTGTATACGATCCTCGTTTCCATATTTTGATGGGAGACATTCTTCATTTTGATTTGGTGTTATATTTGAAATTTGCACTGGAACTGGTATTGAAATCACTTGTGAGCTGAATGGGGTTGATGTGACTCTTGTATTTGGATTCAACTGAGCTGGTGATGAACGTGGTGTTGGTAATGGAACTAATAATGGATCAAACTCGCCATTTTGTGTCATTTGTTGCAAGTAAGAATCATCAAAGTAGGAATTTAAGAAAGGCTGTTGTTGTTGCTGCTGCTGGTCTTGTACTATTATTGCCAATGCTTCTGTTTGAGGTGGTTGAAATACCTGAGTTTGGTTGGTCAGAATTTGGTAAACTTGTGGTTGGTAAACATCCAATTGTTGTTGTGACTCTGGTTGGCAACACTGTGGTTCGTATACTTGAGGTTGAGAACTCTGCAAATGATAAAGTTGTGGTTGTGGTTGATGAGCCTGAGGTTGGGCCCACTGAGTAATTATCTGATTGGCCACTTCAAATGGTTGCTCATATTGTTGATGATTATAAGCATATTGTTCCTCTGGTTGCTGAATTGCCCTCTGAATTTGTTCATTTGGCTGGTTTGCCTCACCTGTTTGTTGTATTTGAGGTGGTTGGAATAAAAGATCTTGAATTGCAACGTTTTTGAAAATATCATCATTAAATAATGAATGCACCAAAGCTTCATTTATTTCACCTTGAGGTTGAAGGTTTTGAAACTGTTGCTGTTCTTGTGCTTGTGCTTGTGCTTGTGCTTGGGATTGACATTGACATTGAGGTTGACATTGACATTGACATTGACATTGCGACAGAGACTGGAGTTGGGATTGAGATTGAGATCGGGATTGGGATGGTCCAGTGCTTTGGTAATCCTCTTGTGAGGCTTCTTGGAGTTGAGTTTGACATTTGGCCTTACTACCAGCAGCCTTTTTAACTTGACGCTTTGGTTTTTGTATTTTTTTAACTGTGTTCGTTGGTGCGATCTTTGATGATGCAGTATTGCGCTTTTTCTGATCCATTAAAGCTTTCTCATTCTGTAATCTGAGATGCTTGATCATTGCAGCTTTTCTTCCTTCTTGCTCTCTCTCATGTTGAAGTTGTTCACGTTTCTTTATAGCCA